>JAUCBJ010005086.1:0-21008 GCA_032718475.1 Nemertoderma westbladi
TATATTATTACTTAGTTTTGACCCCCCAGTCGGTATCTATTACAATATAGGCTAAATATTTTGCAGAGTCACAGAGTAGTCTGAAGTTCCCCAGTCTGCCACTAGAGGGCGAAATGTCTCAAAGTGAAAACCATACAGTAGCCATGAATTGGTTACTAGGCAATAATACTGCATTTTGCAAAGTTAGGCCTATTGCTTACCGAACGAAAACTGCCCTGGTCCATGCGGGGATCGAACCCAAATTTTGTGTTATTTAATCTTGTTAACCTTGTTTGCAAATTTTCTCTATAAATAAGAGTCAATAAAATAATAAAACTGTACTTATTTATTCTTGTTTCCCCCTTATTGTTTAAAAAAACAAAAAGTTTAACCGGTTATTTTTCATTTTTTCTCTACGATAATACATTATAACATTTATGATATATAACACACTCAATAATTAACATAAAACATTTAACCCGCTGAAGACCGTTTGATTCAGGTTACACCCAGGACCGTTTGGGTCAAATTGACCCACGGTATATTATTGATAATATTATCAATCAAAATGACCAAAAGTTAGGTTTTATCAGTGTGGAAACTCATTTGCGACTTACGGGCAAGTTACTTGGGCTATTTACATCCGATTTGGTTTCAATAAGAGCGTAGCGAGTCATACAACGAAACGAGGGTTTCTCATTTTGTTCAGATATGAACAGTACATAGAAATGTTGACAACTCCATCTGAACAAGCGTGTGAATCAATATTAGTTTCATAACATTATTCACTTAAGAATTCAGACTATTTAAATCAAACTGAGATTGATTAACGAGCGAAGCGAGTGACACAAAAACCGAGTCCACTTTAATTGAATAATTATTTGCAAACAATGAGAAAACATTTGAGTGGCGCTGATTAAAGGCTAAACAACTGCAGCAAGTGATAATCTCTGATAGCACCTTACTATCACCCATCTGATATACATTTATATATACTTGTATAGAAGTATTCTAGAGATAATCTTATTTGTTTCCCAAATAAATAGTTAAGTAAATATATCATAAATATGTATTTAATAACCTAAACACTACAGGACCTACTGCTATTGACCTAACGCAGTAACTGCCTAAAGTATACCGATTTGGACCTAACGCTACCAGGCTGCTTTGTACATTACCCACAAAAGAGATTCTTAAAAATGTTTCCATTTTGCACACAACTGTTATATATTAGCCCAATTTATAAATTTATAGGCCTATTGTATAGGCTAATGACAGAATGACTACTGGTTGCCGGTAGGTGTAGGCCGAGACAGCTAGATTATATATTTACAGCTATATAGCCAGACAGCCAGATACCAGTCCCGGTAGCTTTAGGTCCTGGCAACCTGGTAGCTTTAGGTCCGGAGCATTAGGTCCGTGGCATTAGGTCCTGGCAGCCTGTATGTAGCGTTAGGGCCGAGCCATTTGGTCAGTAAGTCCAACCTGCCTCCATAACCAGGCAGGTTAGTAAAGGAGCAGGTTATAGAGGCTAGTTCAAGGAACCAAAACAATAAACGAGAGTTAGGAATAATTTAATGTAATGTGTTACAGGACCTAAAGTATACCGGTTTGGACCTAACGTTTCATTAACACTGACTAGGCCTAATTAGAGGACGTTCCATACAAGAAATATGGTTCATGGACGATTCCAAGGTTTCCATATTATACACACACACACACGCACCGACACAAACATACATACTGTACAAACAGACGAAATTACTTTTCAATGTTGATTAAGCATCGCCCTGACTTGGAAAATTGATGTGTTTACAGAATTCGAATTTGCAAAACTGTTATTTATGAATAAAACTATAATGGGTCATTTTGACCCAAACGGCCCTTGGTGTTGCCTAAATAATAAAAGTCAAATTAAAGTGTTAAAGTAAAAGCTGTGACCCGGTTACATTTGGATAGAGTATAAATGTATAGAGGATAAAAAAGTAGGAGAATTCATGAAATATTGTGAACCCAATCATTATATTGAATTTGTACAGTTACATGTAAACTTGATTTTGGGTCAATTTGACCCAAACGGTCCTTGGCGGGTTTTAACAAGTAACATGTAATATAATTTATAAAAATTTAAGTTTAGATTTTTTCCTTCAACCAGCAGGCGAGCAGTCTCTCATTTTTATTTAAATCTACCCCAAAAATTTTATCGGAGTAGCAGTTTTTTCTCTTTCGTATAAATAAAATAAACAATAACCTCCACAACTAGTTCGCAGCGGGTGTTGAACAACCTGCCTCGTTCTAAACCTCTTTTTAGTATTACGCATTAGCAACCAGTCTTCGATTTGCGGTGGTGGATATCGCGCGAATGAATCAAAATATTCACCACGGTCGCAGTCTACGAAAATTGCAACCAAATGCATCCCAGGTAAATATGCCGCTTGAGTATTTGATATGAAATTCATTTTTTTATTCTGCTTATCGGGTAGAAGATTTATAGGAAAAGATCCGTGATAATGTTCCCCTAAAGGGAAATTGTTTGAATCGCTAGTTTAACATTTTATAGAATTTGATTTACTTTTGTTTGGTTCACTATTATTATTCTAGAATATTGATACTGACCCACTTTCACTAATTTTTATCGTTCTATCGTATGCCGCCCACATTATAACATTTATTGTAGCTCCTAATGCATGACCAAATGAAATTTCAAGCCTCGCTTTCCCAAAACGATGCATTGGTCTTTCATCATCATCCAGATGACCACTAGGCGAAAGATTCCAAATAAAGAAAGGGTAACGGTCTCGAAACTGATTTGGTGTTATCCCGTTACTCGTACCACGCGTTATCGATAATAAATTATGTTGGACTGCGCAATATTCATTGATAAATATTTATACTGAAATACTTATAGGTTTATACCTCCGAGAACTTTGCCATCTAGCGTCACCTGTAGGTAATTACAATGGAAATGCTCAAACATTAACGAATTTCTTAATAAGTTACCATTATAGGTGTCATTGCGAACGGAGGGAATAACTACAAAACGGGGAAGGTTCTTATTGGTTAATAAATTTTCTCTAACAATCGAACGCTGCCCATTAGCAATAGTAAACGAGGTCACTTCATTCTGAATAATAGGATAAACGAAATCGCTGATTTTGAGTTGAGTAGCGTGTTGCTCACGTAAATGGGAATCTAGTTTCGCTCGTTTTATTTTCAGTTTAGCATTTGATATTAGTATATGAGGTCTAACCACATTAGCCGGACACACTAGATTAAATTCATTAACTGCCCTAGTCAACCTTATATTTATACTGGTTTTTGGAGGTAAAAATCGTACTTAGTTGAAAAGATCAATATAAAGTCTGCCCTGAACATGATATTGCCAGCTTTGTAAATCTTCCGCCGCTGCAAATTCCACCGGGAGACTTGGGCGCGATGATGTTACAAATCGATATACTAATTCTAGAATTGTTTCTTGGGCTACAGTATAATGATCTTCCGACCTCTCAATTAAAAATCAATTATCGAAGTACCCTCTCCAAGCGTTGTAATTGGGAAAACATCATGTTCAAAACATTCTTCTATTGCATTCTGTGAATCAATACTACTGAATAGATTAAGTTCCTTATTAACAAAATCCTCCATTTTGCTGATTAACTAACTAAAAATATCGCGACATTTCCTTTTTTTACATTGTCCGTTTATTGACTGCTTCTGTTCACTATTTAAAATTTCCTCCACAATTTTGTTTGCTACTTTCCTAGTCGACGGTTTAGAACGCGCTAAAGCCTGACTTATTAATTTCTTACCCTTTTTTTTAATTGGGGAACACCATTCCGTATTGCTTGTTTAAGAATTTTCCTCCCAGCTCTTTTGGCCAATGGAACCCCTCGTCGAAGGGCAATACGAGCCACGGGTTTATTTACCTTCGGTACTACTCTGGTCGCGATTCGCAATATATTTGCCAATATTCCCTTTCCTCTCTGTCCGTGCCTAGCGAATACAGTTCTAAAATTTAGATAGCGTGGTCTATAGCCACCCCTAAAATAGGGTAAACCACCAACCTTTTCTCTTTTCACTCTCTGATTCATTGTGCACCCTGGTCCTCCGCTATATGGACCACATCGAGACGCGTGAGTCGAGCGAGAGCGCAAACTCAAATTACAACACGATTTCATTTTTGCGAATGAGTTTCAAATAAATTTCCAATTATTGATTTTTTAAAATTAACGTTACAATCACCGTGCCGCTATTAAATTTTATATTTTCATTTTGATCATCTCTCAATTCAATGTTTATTAACTCGATATGAAGAGCAATAGGTTTAAAATTAACTTTTGTAAATTCCTTATGAATTAATTGCCCACAGCTTCCCTCATAGGCAACACTTCTCAATACCGGTTTAAGTTGATTACCTACTATGCTATTTGCACATATATTAGAATAAACATTTATATTGCTAATGACAAAGTGGACTGGGTTACGAATAATTAGAGGCTCCATTAACTCTGTCACATCAACGCGAGTTATCTGTAGATAGTCTCTAGTTTTTATTATACGTAACATATTTTTATTAATGTAGTATTCACTCTCTAAACCTTTTAAACCTAGCAAATCGATAAGTTTATTTCCATGGAACCTAATTTTTTGAGTATTCTTGAGCATCTGAATAGTAATATTATTATGTATTTCGCTATATTCTAGCGATAAAAAATCTCCGATTCCTGTTGTATGCTTTAGCTGATTAATCATAACCTCAATATCGCTATAGCAACCACCCGGAAGCATAAATTCACGCTTAGTTCGACTACTATTCCACAGGATAATTTTTATATTTTCCAGGTTATGAAATGAAGCAGAGTATATTAACTCGGATACTCCAATAAACCATTCTCCTTTTAACTGCAAGGGGGCAGCGAGCTCTACATTGAAATTAGATGGATTATTTAATGGAAAACGATCCGGAGAGCTGTTTGAAGGTAAATATAATATTTTATACATTATTATTATTATTTTTTACTTCGTAAATGAAGGGTAATTAAAGTTGCTCCACCATTAAATAATAATAATTCTCTATTTTTGTTACGTATTTCAATATGTATCTGATTGGTATAAGTTTTCGCTACTTTCTTATAATATATTTTCTTAAATTCTCTAGTAATATGACACGATTGCTCTAGTGTAATAGGGTTCTTAGTAAAGGAGTGGTTGTATTACCAATTATGCCATAAGTAACTATATCGCTATAAATAAACAGATTTTCTCTACCTCTGGTTAAATTGCAGGGAAAAGGACAAATCAAGTTTATGAACCCTCTACGTCTTTCATGTTTTTGCTTGAGCGAAAGAACCTCTAGAGGCGATAATGAAATATCAAAAATTCTATACCATAAATCTAACTTTTCTCTGTTTTCATCCAGGTTAACCAATCGATCCAAGCCTAATATTATCTTTAGGTCACCACTTATTTCGAATGAAAAGCGTGGCGGCAATCTTAGTATCACTTGATTTGAACACTTTAAATAAATTAATTCTGGTAGGGAGGGGTGATCATTTTCTCTATTTATTCGATCCACTATAGCTTCTATGCTCCCATATAAACCTGGCATGAAATTTATTACAGTTGGCTGATGAATATATCGATATATAAACAATAAATTGAGATTCTTCGACTAAATTATAGAAAGAACTAGAATACTGTATCTCGCTCAGCCCCACTTCCACGTTTTCACTCAGAATTAACGTATATGGTAAGTTTTTTGTAAATTTGGCCAATGTATTCCCTGGAAACTTTTCAGTTGGCCCATTACAGAATAGGCTTATATTAAGTATCCATCATTATCTATTTCCGTAGTTAAGACTGTTTTATCCAGGTTGCGCGCATATAGCCTTTAAATTTAACAAGATATTCCAGCTCGGCTCCCCTGTTTCTTGACTTTACTATGTTATCGATTGCTAATACGTTGCTTTACAGTGTTGTCCGAACATTTTGTGTGTTGTCCTTAGATGTTTGACTGTTTTCCTACGACTTGACCGCGATATATGTAGAGATGAAACTTGGTAGAATTACTTTTAGGATTTCCATTTTTTTGAATGTGGCTGACTGTTATCACCGTTTTGAGGTGTTGTCAAAATTTCCACCTATACGATGTCTGTGAATGTAGTTGCATGATATTTACTAATTCTGCGTTCTTGTAGTGCGAATTCCAGATCTTCACCCTTTGTGATCGTCATCATTGCGTAATCCAGTACAATTATAAATAGTAAAATGGCGCCAATGTGTCAGCTTGCAGTATGCCACCCAGGATTGATAAGAACTCAGTTTAATGATCTTGTTTGAGCTTCTGTGACACAATATAACAATCCAATTCCAGCCACAATTACTTCTGGTATTCCATAAGCTCTTAGGATTTCCAGCATTTACCTCCATGGATGGAGTGGAATGCATTCTTGAAGTCAACAAATGTAAGGACTGCTGAGCTATTGTTGATGTATTTGGTCGAAATATATTTTGGTTCTTATGCAGCAATTTCTCTATGTGAGGTCTAATTCTATATAGAAGCATTTTGTTGTATATTATGGCAGCTACACTACCGGTATGGTGACTGTATGTGACCAAATTTTCTAAAGTACACTGTGTCAATGCGAAAGAGAGTTATGAGGATGCAAAACACAAATTGCCTACCCCATAAATGCGCCTCTAACTCAGTACTTAGGCCATATAACTTCCCCATCATTACCCATTCAATTGCAACCAAACATGATGGACTTCATGCACTACTAGGTCTACTTTAGTTCAATGGGGTGGTACTACTACTAAGATCGGCATGCTGCATTGTAGCTGCATTTTTAAGAATGCTGTGCCGGCTTATCGACAAAATTGCACCGCCACAACTCCCTATCACCCATGACATTTGCTAGATCATCCGCATCTTCAAGGCCAGTGTCCTTTAAGATGCGTCTCAAGAAAGGCATGGGCTGTCCACCATGCTTATTCACTCCATGAGGCTGCCAAAGTACAAGATTAAGCACTGGCTGGTCCTCACGGCGAAAGCAATGTCCTGCAAAGCGGAGCCGATTTTGTTCTAGTATCAATCTTGGGGGAACCAATGAGACACCTCCAATATTATATAGTGTCTGGTTGGAGATGTGTGCATTGTACTTGACACAATGAACCCGGCGTGGCATTCTTGTGAATGTGCCATCCAGAGATTTGGTGTCCTCAGCAGTGGCACCATTGGCACAGTTCACATGCTTCGATATTGTTCCTAATAGCAATTCGAAAACCTGGCCAGTAATAAAGCTGGCGTGCCCATTCAATAGTACGGCGCACTCCCTGGTGTGAGGCATGTAGATGGCGAAGTATTTCTCCCCTAGCTTGTATCGGCACTACTATACTGTTTCCTAAGACAATAAGACCATCTTGGATTGATAATTCTGGAAGTATATTTTTATATCGAGTTAAAGTGGAGGGTAATTGGTTAGGATTGGTAATAAACCATTAATAATGATGTTATGAAGTTTATCGTAATTTTCATCATTTTTAGCAGCATCATATAGAAGTTTGTATGCTGGATCTATTTCTTTGGTCAAAACAGACGTAACAGAACGAACATATAAAGCAACATCTTCAGCGAAATCTGAGTCACCTGGTGTTGGTTTATCGACTGGATAACGTGTTAAAGTGTCAGCTATTATGGTATCTTTACCCGGAATCCATTCAGCTCTTATATTATAACCCATTAATTTCTCTTTCAGTCGCTGCAGTCGAACATTATCGATAGCATTGAGCAATTTGTCATTTAAAATGGAGCATAATGGTTTGTGATCAGTCTTTATTATAATTCGTGGACATCTTAAAAGATATGTTCGACATTGCTTGACTGCACAAACTGCCCAGTTCGCTGCAGTCGTTGTGATAAACCTGCTTCCACATTGAACTATACGCCAACCTGCATTATGTTTCTGCATGAGGACAAAGCCAATCCATTTCTTGATGCATCTTTAAATAGTGCTGTTTCCAGGTTCATATCGAATGGTTTCAGAATAGGTTAAGAAATCATAGTAGCTTTGATATCTTCAAAATTAGCAGTGTGTTCATCAGTCCAACGAAAAGTATTTTTTGAGCTTAATAATTCCTTCAGTGGTGCCGATGTTGGGGCAATTTTGTCTGAAAACATGTTTAGCTGGTGAATAAGTCCTAGAAAAAAACGTAACTCCTTTAAGGTTTTTGGAACTGGGAATTCTTTAATTGCTCATAATTTACTTGGGTCACCACGAATCCCCTCACGTCCAATACGAAGGCCCACAAATTCGACTTCCGGTTGTCCGAATATAAACTTTTCTTTTGATAGAGTTATATGATATTCTCTGCACCGTTCTAGAATAGCCCGAACTGATTCTTTGTGTTCTTCAAATGATACAGTGTGAACTAATAGATCGTCGACTATTTTCTCTAGATTCTCTAAACCACTGAACGCTTTGTCTCCCCAATGCAGAACAAGAACACATCCCCAGTAGAACTGAGACCCATTGGGGCACGTACAAACATATAGCATCCACAGGGTTGATATAAATGTCGTAAGTGGTTGACTAGACTCATTAAGAGGTAATTGACGGTATCCTTTTACTGCGTCTGCTGTAGAGAAAAATTCTGCATTTGGTTTGATGTTGCTTACTATGTCAGCTGGGCATTTAAAAGGGTGTATTGGTCGTTCAACAAATTCATTGAGCTTTGTATAGTCTATACAAATCCGGATTCCCCCTCTTGGTTTTTTAATTACTACCATTGGTGCTATCCTTTCTGGAGGAGGTTTTCCTGTATTCAGTTCTACTTTCTTAATGATACCAAGCCTTGTCATTTTTGCAAGTTGTTTTTGTTTCAGCCTCCAAATGTATTGGTATTTTTCGGGAGACTTTCAACTTATAAGGTATGGCTCCTGGTTTGAGATGTATTTCCATTGGAGGAATGTTCATGCGCATGAATTTTGAATCATCGAAAACATCCTTAAATTCTTCTATTAATTCCTTACGAAAAGAGTCAACATCATTTATTGCTTGTACTTGGCTTACTGTTTGCTCTGGAATAGGGAATGATTCTGGTACTATGTTTAAAGATTTAAATGTGAACCAAGGTATGATAAAAGTTAAGCCAACCTTTGTGACAACTGCAAGGACTTTTACATCAGTACCATAGTATTGAATATTGAGTGATATAATTCCACAAGCTTGAATTAATTGCTTATTAGGGGCGTATATTTTTGGTATTATATCGGTATTTATTTCTGTTTCTAAGCCATTTTTCAAGAGGAGGTCATATGGTATAATTGTCGCATCAGCTCCTGTATCTGGCAGAGCATTGCATATGAAACTGTGATTGTTTTGTCCCTTTACCGTGATCCTGATATGGGGTGCGCTCCGAGCAATCATTTCAAGCGTCGGTGTTTTAGATACATCATGAGATATATGAATTACAGATCCAATAGGATTAATTGTATTTTCTACTTTAGATTCGTGATCAATCCATGTATTAATAGTGTTTACAAAGAAATCCTCCCCAATGGTTGAGTATTCTTCGTTGGGTACATATACCTGATGGGCCTGGTTATATATTGCGGTTGGTTAACATTTTTCTGAATAAGTCGATTGTTTGTCGATGATGGATGTTTCGGGATGAATAAACAGACAGATTGGAAGTGACCATATTTATTGCTGGACATCTGGATCTGTTGATTCAGTGCATCATTCCAACATTTTTACCGCACCAGCAGCAAACTGAGTTTGATCTGCTTGTTGTATTATTCCTATCCTGTATTATTAGACTTGTTTGGGTAAATTTTGTTGAACTTTGGAGGGAGGGATTGCAATACTTGCAGTGCTTGAATAGAGTCATCATCTGATAATTTTGAGAGATGTGCCATCATGGAATAATGTGCTTGTTCATAATCAATTTCAGTCGTTGAAACCTGCTGAACAGAAGTGGAAATTGGGTTTGATAACGCACTAGTTTTAGTATCTCCTCGCTCATGAGCAATGCATACGCTCCTAACATGTTTAACTGTTTGTCAACTGAGTTTTGTAGGTTGTAATGCAAACAGCTTCCTTTGAAATTCCATATTATTAATTCCGCACATCATGCGGGTGACCAGATGGTTGTCTGCACAAGTGCATCCTGTTTGTGGTTCAGTTAACTCTTGTAAGCTAAGAAAGCGTTCGTAAAAGTTTTCAAAAGATTCGCCTGCTGTTTGGTGACATCTTTCGTAATCACAACCTCTCCTTGCTAAGCTGGATTTTTCTGTAAAATACTGTTCTATTTCAGTTAACATTTGTTCTACTGGTTTTCGTGTGTTAATAGTTATGCCCATAGTAAATCTCAATTTTGTAATCATTTCACTTGATAGACATGCAAATAAATGACAAACCTGATCTCCTGGTTCCATGTGGCGCATATTGTTAATTCAATAATGGTCAGAAAACTTGTCGTGCCATACCTTGAAAGATTGCAAAGATATTGAAGTACATAGTTCTTGTGGTTGACTATTCCTGTCAATACGGAAATTCGAACCTGGACGAGGTCGCGTATCTGTGACGTCATGGTTTGCAGTAGAAGAGGTAATAGCATTTGTTACTCGAGTAGACTCGTGATTCAGACGGGTAACTAGTTTAATTGCTTTTCTGGATGTTAAAATTTTGGTTTGAAAATCGTCGATGCGAAGTGTATGTGTATCATCTTCAGCTGTGGGCTCAATTTCCTGGACAAGGAGATGAGCATTGAAATATCGCTCTATGGATGCACTGAATTCTTCTACCATGTTCTCCATTTCTTCGATGTCTTCAACTGTAATATTCTCTATATTTGAGTGGAGATATTCATCGTGGGCTTTGTCAAGTCTTCGCAGTGCTTTTCCACAGTAGCCATAGTGTGCAGAACGAGAGTTCTTTAATTTATTTAATGTAGAATCCATTGTGATTATAATAAAACATTCAATGAATTAAATAATGTATAAATAATATTTAATTAATTTTAATATAATTAAGTATAATTAAGTAAATTTTTATTGTTTGTTTTATTTTCCAATCGCAGCACCATGTTCGGTTCAACATAAATCAATAAAATAATATTATTATTTAGGAAAAAATGCTTTGAATATATTTCTCAATAGATAGCTTGACATATATGTGAAACAATCCCCCACCATTAATTCATATTACTAAAAACCTTCAGTTGAGTGCACTATACAGAATACAAACATAGAACTAAACACATAGTAATATGTGGCGTTGTTTATGCACACATGTAATGAAGGTCCCCATTAGATATTGAGTATACATCCTACTGTACATATCCCTGATGCGATTTAATAGAATTCTCTTGTATAGCTTTGCAGCAATCGAGATCAATGAGATTCTCCGAAAATAACCATAGTGTTAGGTTGCTCTTCTTGGGAACTGGCACCAAATTATTTGTTTTCATTTCTTGCGGGTCTCTTGTTGTTCGGTACATGGCTACTATGATAGGATAAATGAGCTTTAAACACTTAGGTATTTTAAAGACCTCAGGGGGAACACGATCTACTCCACTGGCACGATTGGTCTTAATGCTCTTTGCAGCAGCCTGTACTTCTGCAAAGAAGATATCGCCAATGGCAATATCTGGGAGTACAGACTCAGACACTTTTACTTCTATAAAGTTATCAGGCAATACCCTTCCATTATTGAGGAGCTTTTCAACGTGGGCCTTCCAACCATTGAGGCGATCGGCTGGTGATTCAGCCTTAACCTTAGTGGTTAGTTGGCTTTTCTACCCAGTAAGCAAGTTGATCGATTTCCATGCCTGGGATGATTCGTCAGCATCATTGATGGCATCAACCTGTTGGATTATTAGCTCCTGTAGATTAACAGAGTACTGCCTGTTCAGGGACCTAGATGCAGCCTTAACTGCATTCTTGGCCGCTGTAGTCTGTTTGAGTCAGGACTCTTTCTGCGCCTTTTAGAGGTCATTTCGGCACTTCTGAATTGTGTTTTCAGTCCAGGGGGCCCTTTTCCTGTTTCGAGGGTATACAGGAACTGTTTTTGCAGCTGCTAGCTTAACTGCTTCTGTGAAGGCAGTATAGCCCTCACAGTGATCTGCCGACTCAGCAGGAGGAACCTCATACTAGTTGCTAAAGCTGTAGTGTGAAGCTGGATCTCACAATTGGCTGTTGCAACAGAGAGGACTAGTCATGCTGTGGCAAGGCAGATTTGCTAGCACACAGACTAAGTCTTACCTTGGCCACAATAAGGCGGTGATCACTGGAGAAGGGTCAAAGTGTAAATGCATTACTGTCTTGTATAGAGCTCCTGTATTTCCTATGAAACAGAATATGGTCTATCTGGGACTTGTGACCGCTGGGTCCACTATGAGTCCATAGCTTTCCAGTTCGCTTCTTGAACTGGGTTCCAGTCGAAAACAATCAATTTCCAGAGATAAAATCCTGAAGATGAACCGGTTAACACTATTGCTATAGACCGATGTAGGTGATTGATGCAGACTTGCATTAAAGTTTCCCAGAAATGTTAAGAATGCATGCTGATCCACTCCATCAGTAGCTGCTTGTAGATTGTGGTAGAAATTTCCACCTCCTCTACAGGGGCAACACTAGTTGGAGAGTAGCACACAATCAGAACCACCTTAGGAAACTTCTTAGCCAGTCTTCCAGAACATGAGAAGTGGCAATGGATGATGCGGTTAGAGATTTGGTCTATTTTGTCCATTGCTGCACGTGCAGTTGTGTGACGGGATCAGAGGATCCCGACCGGTGAATTTGTTACGCGTCGCCGTGCCGTCAGGGAAAAGATGATAGTTCGTTGTTGTTGCCTTTGATATTGATATAAACGATAATATTGTATATATATTATATATAATACTAAACATAATAGCACAGTTGTTCAATATGAGATAACAAATAATATGATATAAGTGAGATAATGAGATAACTGAATAGGATACCGGTAACGGTGGTGACGCGGTGACGGTACAAGAATGTCACTGGTCCCCACTGTGTGACTGAGATAACTGAAAGGGGCACAAACATTAACCGGTAATATATATTCACCTCTACTCTACTTGTGGCCTTGCTACTTAGCGGATGCAACTATGGCCAATAACTGTCACTTTTCCTCTCCAAGAGGTTTGACCTATAACCTCTTTTGTATGGCTCTTTGGGGCCGTGTGTTGTCCCCGTTACTGGGGGTGATACGAGGTTGATTGTAATCAACCTCGTACTCCCCAATATTGCTTAAAACGCCACTTCCCAACTTTATGGGGTTGGTGAGTGGAATTGAATCCGCTCACTCTCCCCCCCATGCTATCTTCCCGGTGAGAAGATAGCATCACCAATGAGTGCGCTTCAATTCCGCTGGAACCCGATCTATTATCGGGTGTGGGGTGGAGTCCTCTTTCTCGGAGTCGGCTTTCCAGGCCGCTCCCCCTGGGTATGATATTGATACCCTCTCCTGGTGCAACTTCACCTATGTTGCACCAAGACATCTGGCGTCTCGGTACGAGACAATTGTGGATTTATCTCACACAATTTTATCCCCTCTCCACTCTAACTGACTCTAACTCTCGGACCTATTCGTCCCTCATTCTGCCTCTTACTCCCCCCCCCCCCCCACACTTGAATTGCACTCGCATTCTCTCCACGCCTTTTATACTCAACCCTTGTCTACTTTTAACTCATTCACTCCTGACGAGCCTTATCCTCCCCTTCTGTGCCGTCGCACTTAAGAAGCGTCAAGTCGTCTAGTGTCTCGTCCTGTCATAGGAAAAGGTTACATGACTATAGTACTTACTTTGGTTATATTGGTTATATGCTATTCTAATGATTATTACATACGTACATATATATATATATATGTTTATTGACGTATTTTTTCCAATAAATAATTTTACGGCACAGAATAACTAATGCAAATTGAAATTGAAATTATACAGACCAACCATTTACAAATAAACAATTACGGCAATAAAAAATATCGTCCAATTATTATGACTTCAAATACAAACAATTTAATCCTAATTAATATAATCTAAACTAATATAATCTTACCTAATTTAATTAATCCATACTATCTAAAACACGCTCTATATACTTACACATTACATACAATTCCTTACTCTGAAAAAATTCCGGTAATGATGAAAAAATAAGATTGGTGTGAAAATAGGGGGTAACACGAAATGGTTTGGAAATGGGACAATGAAGGAGAACGTGTGTCTCTGTCTGCACCGATTGGTTATCACAGCGGCACACACGGTTCTCTCTCGGCAGCCTTGACCACCTTCCAGTCTCAATTTTCAAATTATGGGACATAACTCTCAATCGAGTAAAATAAATACGTAAGTAATCCGGCACAAAAGGTCTCAGACATGTATATATTGGATGCGGAACTAAAGCAATGTTAAACTGACTACGGTAGGTTACAAACTTTGTAGCTGACAAAGGTTTAGACATAATTCTACTTCGTATCTCATCCAGTGGATTGATGTTATCTGCAAAATGTTGTGCCTCAGTTAGCATTCGGAAACCTGGTGTATTCGCGCTTCGGCATAGACTAATTGCACTTTTAATTAAATTTGCACTTAGGAGTTCGTATTACTTCACATGTGGTACCTTCCAGGCATCTCCACATCTCCCCCTCTAAGTTCTAGTTCGCTCCTCCCGACTTTGGGAACCATCTCAATTCCTTCCCTCTGTCGTCCTCCTCCCTCAGTCGCTTCCTGGTCGTTGCCACTCCCTTGTTCTTATCCCCTTTAAGGTTCCTGATCCTTGCCGTCACTTCTCTGCTGATTCCCGTCGTGGACTCCTTGGGCGCTGGTGTTATTAGCTCCTGGTATCGCTTCTCGGACGGCCCCTCCGAATGGCCCTGTTGTTTCCCCCTAGTGGCGTCCCATAGGATCACCTTCATGGCCCGCGGCGCATGCTCCGCCAAGAAATCTCTAAACTCTCCCCGGTTCTCTGGCGTCCACCTGTCTAAATACCTCTGTGTATTTATCACTCCGGCATACGACGCCGCTGTTGACACTTCCTGATAACTAAACGGAAGTCTCTGTTTAATGATTTCCAGGTGGGCCTCCTGGTTGATATTAAAGAAGCCCCACCGGAATTCCTGGGCCTTCATCTGCTGCCGCGTCATGGTGCCAACATCGGCCCACTCCTCGAAGATCTTAAATTTCTCCTCGTCGTCCATCCAGTCACACTGGCGTCCGTAGTGCCCCCGGAAGTTGCACTTAGAACACCGGTTGTGCAACCATAGACACGCCCCCATCCTATGACTCGACTCGCGTCAGTAGAGGCAACTACTGTCTCCTTCTGGAATCAGTACAAGCAGCTCCTTTCCTGGTGAGTTTGCCTCCCGCAGTAATCGCAGCCGAGTACCAATGCCTCACGCCCCACATTGTCTTTCGTCCCAAGCGATCTCCTCGGTCTATGGAGTCGCTGGTAAGCGAACTTCTGGACGTTAGCGTCCCTGTCCATATCTATCTCCTCGCCTCGCCTGGGCATCGTCTCTCCGAATACTACCCGTGCCGTGGTGCCATTCCCGGTTGCTCACCCAACCTGATGGTGCTCCCCACGAAATCCATTGCCGGCTCCTCATGCACTCAGGCCTGCTTGCCGGGTCTATCCCAGAAGGCCCTCGCCCCGCTGGCCATCACCACTCTCAACCCAGTCTGTGTCCGAGTGGCCGATTCTCCCGATGGGCGGCATCTCTCCGAACTCGTCGTCGTCCTCCTCCGGGAGTGGCTCCAAACCCGGTATCCCGGTGGATCCACTGTGTCCTTTCCCAACTTGTCTCTCGCCCGTGACTCTCCATCCTTCCAGCTTCCCTGGCCTTCTCTCCGCGAAATCGCCCTCAGCGCCCGCTGGTATGGGTGTCATCTGCAATCCCGATGTCGACTGTTTCAGTGATCCTACCGTCCACCCCAATTCTCGCCCTAGAGACTCGCCCGAACTCCCTGATGTACAGTGTAGATTGTCTAAGGCCGCCTGTTCCTCAAACCCATAGCCCTCTCCTCTAGCTTCCGCCTCCCTTTCTTCTGCCTCCCTCCTTTCTTGTCTAGCGATTTCTACCAATCGCTTCACAATGGCCCACGTTCTCTACTAGTCCCAACCCGTCTGGTGCCATCATAGCCATGTAGACCATTTGTGTGTCCAGGAGGTTGGGGGTCTCCGGACCGATGATCCTCTCCGCATCGTTGCAGATCGCTGATCCCACCTTTATCGTCGACTTCTCTCTTACTAGGCTCTGCACCGCCTTTGGCAACCGGTTTAACGTCGGCCCGTTCTTCTTTCCATACGTTCCCAGATCGAACAGGAATATATCCCCATTTGGTGCGGCCAAATGTAGGAGTATGGTTCTGGCCAATCCTGTCGACCCTCTTCTCGAACCTTCCTCGTCTTCCACGGTCCCCTCATCGTCTAGGACCAAGTATCCTCCCCTGCTGACGGACTCTACAAACCTCTTCCAGTCCTTTCTCGGTGGTTCCTTTGGATACTTCGGTATCCCGAACTTTGCCTCGTCTCCTTTTACCACGTAGTGGAAATGCTCAAAGATCGCGTTGTCTAGCGACGGTGTCCCGTAGGTCCAGACCAGCCACTGCTCATGCACCTCCCTGAAATGGTCCTGCAGCGCTCGCGCCTTGTGACCCTTCTCCAACCGCTCGTAGTATCCCCTCGTCTTCTCTTCCAGATGCGTTTCGGTAAAATCCACCAGTATCTCCTTTCCTCCCAACTCCGCCTTTCTCTTTCTAACAAGTTTCTCCGCCATTTCGAACTCTCCCGATCGCTAACCTATAAGGTGGTGCCTTACCAAGGCGCAATATAAGTGAGTGATGTAATTAGGATGGTCTGTACGGTCCGATAATGGCCTATCTCTCTCTGAATGCTAGGTTATTGCCTAATTTTCCTACTTTTATTTCCTAAAGTGCCAAATTTCCTAAATTCCCTAATTTTGTCAGTTACTTTAATTATGTTCTAGAATATCCTGCCTACTGTTACCATAATTTGTCTAATTTTGATTTTAATATTTATTTTAATCCTACAACTGTGCTATAGGTATCTACTAATGGATTATTTCTTATTTTAATCCATATTCTGGCCTACTCTATGGGCTTGTGCAGTACAGTAGTATGTCTCGTGTGGCCTACACGATCTGTCCTGCTGTACCCACATGCCCCCCTCTCGCTACTCACTACTAACTCTACTAACTTTCTAACTAATTTCTACTAACTCTTACTAACTCTTACTATTAACGGTACTACGTACCCTCTTACTAACTAACTCCACTAACTCTTACTAACGGTACTATGTACCCTCTTACTAACTAACTCCACTAACTCTTACTAACGGTACTACGTACCCTCTTACTACCTAACTCCACTAACTCTTACTAATGGTACTACGTACCCTCTTACTAACTAACTCCACTAACTCTTACTAACGGTAATACATACCCTCTTACTAACTAACTCCACTAACTCTTACTAATGGTACTACGTACCCTCTTACTAACTAACTCCACTAACTCTTACTAACGGTACTACGTACCCTCTTACTAACTAACTCCACTAACTTCTATCTGCCTACTTACTTACTACATACCTACTATGTACTATTACTTTCCTTTCTCTTACTCTCTTTCTCTATTATTTTATTTATTATATATTTTATTATATTTTGTGTGGGAAGGGCGTCTCGCCCTCAATCCCACCCCCCTCAGTCCAACATTTGGACGACTAAACACTAAGGTGCGCCCTCTAATAGTCAGCACTTCCCTACAGCCCTCCTGTAGGTTTTCCTATCTTTCGCCCCTATCTTTCCACCTATCTGCACCTCTACCGATTGGACTCTTCCGTCCTCATCGGAGTAAGTGTCCACTACTCTTGCCAACCTCCACTGATTATTGATAATGGTGTCATCCGTGACGATCACCAAATCACCCTTCTTTAACTCTCTAGTGGTATTTCTCCACTTACTCCTCCTATGAAGTGTGGGTAGATATTCCTCGACCCACCTCCTCCAGTACTCCGCGCTTATCGCCAATTTCCAACTCTGTCGGGAGTGTATATCATCTGGTTCTACACCCCGCATGTCGATGGTCGCATAGAAAGTGACTGGGTGTCAGCACATCTAATGATTCTGGGTCATCATTTTCTGGGTATAGCGGTCTGCTATTAATGATACCCTTGCACTTTGCTAGTACCGTCCTTAGTACATCCTCTGTCACCATGTGGGTGTTCATCAACTTCATCATCAGATGCTTGGAACTACCCACGAGTCTCTTGACGCATCCTAAAGTATGCGGAGCATACGGCGTCCTCCTCTCCCACTTCACCTGTTGTCTTCTCATGGCTGCCCTGACTTCCTCCCCTTCCAGGATGTCCAAGGCCTCTGCCAGCTCGTTCTCCGCCCCCACAAAGTTGGTTCCATTATCGGAGTATATTACTGCGATTGTCCCACCTTTGCGGTCTCTGAACCTCTCTAGAGCATTGGTGAATGCCGATGCGATCGCGTCTTTGGCGAGTTCTATTCCTACCACCTGCGTGTTGTTACATACAAAGATAATGCCGTAGCGCTTCTCCGTGTGCCGGCTCACCCTGATCTTTATCGGCCCAAACATATCTACACAACAGTGCGTGAATGGCGGGTCGTGTTGTCTCACCCTGCTGGACGGTAATGGCGCCATCTCCTGTATGGCCCGCTCCTTCCTCGTCCGTTGGCAGGTCTGGCACTGCCCCACTACCGCCTTCACCTTCTTTCTTAGCTGTGTGATCTAGAAGGTCCTCCGTATCTCCGTGAGGGTCCGGTTGGTGCCCCTGTGCAATATCGACTTGTGGGAGTTCCAAATGATCTGGTGGACCATCGGCGATCTATTCGGGATGATGATGGGTTTCAGTAGGATAATGAGGCTGTTGTTATTTTGCACTCTGGAGTTCATTACTAAGATCCCATCATCATTGAGTTGTGGCGACAGCGTGATGAGCTCGCTGTCCCGACGAAGATTTTGTTGTTTACTGACGCGCTCCACATCGTCGCCGTTGTTCTTTCTCTGTTCGTAGCGAATCATGGCCTTGGCCGCTCCCTCCAGATCGATGTTTGGTTTCCTCTTGGCGTCTTTGCCAATTCCCTTGAGGAAATCCCTGAAGGCTCTCCAGTACGCTACCAACTTCTTGGTCTTGTACCAACTTGTGCTGTAGCTGAGGAGTTTATCCGTCGGGTTCTTGCATGGTTCTTCTGATTTTGGTTGCACGTCCCTGATCTCCCTCACCATCTGACTATATATCTCTTCACCTTCTGAGTCTCCTCCCTCTTCCTCTAGTGCTACTTCATCTGAGCCCGGGTCCACCTTCTTTATCGGTGGCCAGGTTGTCTTATCGTTCAGGAATTGTGGCCCGTGCTGCCACAATACTTCCTTTTTCAAGAAAGTGTGGCATACCACGCCCCTCGATAACAAGTCCGCTGGGTTCTCATCCTTTGGGCAGTAGTGCCACCTTTCCAACGTAGTCGTCACTCTTATTTCGTCCACCCTATTTGCGACGAATATAGGGTATCTCGTCTTCTCATTGTGTAGCCAACCAAGCACTACCATGGAGTCCATCCAGTAGTGTGTTTCCACTATGTTGGGAATAGTGTCCATCAAGTAGGCTGTGGCCCTTACTCCTAACCTCGCAGCTGTCAACTCGAGTTTCGGGACCGATGCTGAATCTGGCGGCATCGACTTTGCTTTACTGAATGCAAGTCTGGGCTCATGAGCCCCCTCTCGTTGTACTAGTTAGAGTGCCGCTCTGTATGCTTCCAACGACACATCGGAGAACATGTGTAGATCCAGATTCATCATGTCCCCATCCGGGAAATGCACGCGTGGAATGCTGTATGTGCCCATATGTTCTTAACTCTCCATCCACTTGCTCCATTGCTTGCTGATGTCTTCCGGGACCTCTGTATCCCATTTGTCCTTTAGCTTATATACTTTCTTAAGTATTTGCTTCCCCGTGACTAATAGTGGGGATGCTAGGCCTAGGGGATCGTATATCCTTGCTATGTACGATACATAGCCCCTCTTGGTGTGGATGCCCGCGCCCTCCTGGCTCAGCTGATACTTGAACTCGTCTGTTTCCCGGTTCCACACGATCCCTAATGCCTTTTGCTGGAATTCCACCCTCTTGCTTACCAAGTCCTGTCCCTTGGCTGTCGTGGGGTTGTCCATGGTTGACTCTGGCCTCCTGTCCTCCATGGCTTTCATAAATGGATTGGAACTTGGTCAGGTTGAACCAGGATCCCTTTAGGATGTCGCGAACCTCGCGCCCCGTATCCAGTAGTTCTTTAACCATGTTTCCAGACTCCATTCCGTCGTCTACATAGAAGCCGCATTGAATCATATCAATGGCTTTGGCACTATATTTCTCCTCTTTCCCCTCTACTGTATCCCTCACAGCCACAGTCGTCGTAAGTGAGGATGACTAGGCCCCCATATTCTGCACCACCATCTTGTACATCGGTATTGTCGATGGTTCCCCATTGCCGTTGTACCATAAGATGCGCTGGCTGTCACTATCCTCCTCCGTCACACGGACTTGGTTGAACATGCCTTCAATGTCGCAGGTGAAGGCGTGCCTCCCGTTTCTGAATCTGAGTAGGACCTCGATTCCTGAGTTATAGATACTGGGACCCTCCAGCAGGTAATCGTTTAGGCATTTGCCATTGGTCTTAGCCGATGCGTCAACTACCATCCTCAGTTTACCTTTCTTCGGGTCTAGAGCCACGTGAAGTGGCAGGTAATAGGTCCTATCCGTGTTCGGTTCGTCGAACGGTAACTCCACGGCCCATCCTTTCTCGACATACTTTCTTATTATTCTATGAATGTACTCATTCTTTTTGGGGCTCCGTTTTAGCGTTTGCTTCAACTTGCGAAGCCTCATGAGTACCATTCCTTTGTTGTCCGGTAGCAGTAATTTTGGTTGTTTCCATACCATCCCTATGGTGTACCGCC
>JAUCBJ010005087.1:0-64739 GCA_032718475.1 Nemertoderma westbladi
CCAACGGTTTGTTCCATAGCGAAACGGAATTCCTCCATGTCCAGACCACCTCCACCATCTTCATCTGCTTCTTCAAATATTTCCTGAAGCCGCCTAAATAAAGCGAAATGATGATAGATATGTACATTAGGCCTACATACTGTAGGGTGTAGGCCTACATACTGAAGGGTGTAGGCCTACATACTGTAGGGTGTAGGCCTACTTACTGTAGGGTCTAGGCCTACATAATGTAGGGTGTATGCCTACATACTTTAGGGTGTAGGCCTACATACCGTCGGGTGTAGGCCTACATACTGTAGGGTGTAGGCCTACATACTGTAGGGTGTAGGCCTACATACTGTATGGTCTAGGCCTACATACTCTGGGGTGTAGGCCTACATACTGTAGGGTCTAGGCCTACATACTGTAGGGAGTAGGCCTACATACTTTAGGGTGTAGGCCTACATACCGTCGGGTGTAGGCCTACATACTGTAGGGTGTAGGCCTACATACTGTAGGGTGTAGGCCTACATACTGTAGGGTGTAGGTGTACATTAAAAATGGTTGACATTATTAGCATAGCACTTTATCTTCATTAAAAAAGGGCAGTCATTTATCGACTTACTAAAAATAATCACTTTTCACTAAATTTTAACAGGAAAATCACTTTATTTACTATATACAGTATGTAACATGCCCCCGTTAGTCAATGTGTCGCTACTGTACCTTTAATAATTGATATGTTCCATGGTGTACACCATGTAGGCCTAATAACTTTTGAGTGTGTGAATGGATTTTACTCAAATTACGCGCAAACCTTTTCTACTTTCTACCGATGCTCTTTCAACACATGTGATAAAATTTAAGAAATTTAAAAATATATATTTACATTTTATTATACTTTTTTCGTCGAAAAAAATAAATCGAATGCAATCATTTGGGTTACTTTTTTCTTAAGGGGGGGGGGGGGTACACCATTTTGGTCAAAAATATGTCGAAATTTTTTTTATGATATATTATAATGCACCATTGAATGGTGTTTCCAAATCTGAAAACCGCTATTTAATAGCTCTTTTAGTTTTTAAGTTATAACAATTTCCATTTAGGGATTCCTATTGAAATTACTATTACTATATATAATGAAAGGTCGATTATCTCAAAATATTTTTTTTATGAAATTGTCAACTTCAAAACCCTACTACTTCTACAATTTTTGAGCAATTAGTCTGAAACTTTCTGTGGGTGTCTACATAGCCACCCTGCATAAAAGTATCAGACAACTTTTCGAAATTATTTGTTAATAAAATTTAATACTATTTATAACAAACCTAAAAATTAGGCATAAATTTGCAGCGCCACCTAGCGGTGCAGAATTATTTTCACAAAATTTCGCCTGATAGTTATGTTGCCCCATCTTTGATCTATCATATAAAAAAACTTTCATGTGATTAGATTCAAAACTGAAAAAGCCTTAGGGTTTTAAGCGCAACCAAGTTTTTTTGTTGTTAACTAGTATTAACTAATATTAAATAGCGAAAAATAAAAATTTTCTAACCTGTCATGTAGAATAGCATCTTAGGCACTTATATTCCAAATTCTAGCCAAAACCAAACAATTTTGAAACGCTGAGAGTGATAAATCGAAGAGTTGTCCGAAAATGGTGTACCCCCCCCTTAAGGTAAAAAGTAGGTGTTTTTTAGGCGTACTCCCGATATTGAGTATATTCAAGCGAAAAAGTAGGCCTAACAATTTAAGAATTAGTGAAAAATATAATTAATGGGCACAATCAGCTATCACTTTGTGATGATAAGTGAACGATAAACGATGAGTGAGGCGGTGTTATAATGAAATATATAGATCAAGTTGGAAATGTACAGTATATTAATATTTAACCTTATGGACGGGTGCGTTTGGCGTCATCTGTTAGCTTATTCAATCCCGCCAACACCCCATAAAGTTATTAGCCGATAAGCAATATTGGGAGCCACGAGATTGGGCAATTAACCAACTCGTGCCATCCCAATAAGAGTGGGAAGGAGGCACACAATAGAAGGTCAGGGGCCAAACCCCTAACCCAAGGAGAACAGGTGGAGTGAACGGGAATACTCCACGGGGCGCCAACAAGGGTATTAACCAATCAGAGGGGGGAATGGCATCGATTGAGTAGCAATAAGGCCACCGTGCAATATAACCAGTAACCTGTAATCATATCATTCAGTTTACTCAGTCAGCTATCCCAGTACAGTAAGGCAGTACGGTGACTGTTAAGACCGTCGTCGCCACCGTCACCATATTACCGGTATATTAGCTTTATCTACTGTGCTATCTGTATCACTCATCATTTATTATCTCAACGTTATCAGAGTTCGACAACGACACTAGAACAATTATTACCTTTTCCATTCACACGGCGGGGCGGGGACGCGTACGAAACACACCGGATAAACCGGGATCCTCTCGGATCCCGTCACAGTCTTAACATCTGAGAATTGCCTGAACTGTAACTGCCCGTCACAGTCTTAACACTAGGCCTGCCGAGCTGTGACTGACGGCTACCAAAGACGAAGATGAGTCGAGAGAGAGGAACGACACCGCCGCGGACCCCGGACGACGATCTAACGATCCGCGAGGCCACGGCGAGACGATACGGACCCACGACGCCGGTCGATGCTACGTCGACCACGTCGATAACGAGCAACCCGGCGAACCAAGATGTGGGGGGTCGTCTACAGCGAGAGAGCGAGTCGAGTAGAGGAGAGAGCGAGACGGGGGAGGAGAGAGACGAGTCGACACAGGGCGGCGGTCGATATGCCGATGTCGCCGGTCAGCCACAGACCGAGGGCGACGAACGGCCCACCGGAACGGCAACGGTGGAGCCGACGGTACGACGCCGAACCCGGAGGGAGAGAGGAGAGGTCGGCGACGAGGATGTCGGGGTTTCTGATCGACTTCGACGAGCCTACGCCGCGACCCGGGAACAACTGAAGGAAGCTAGAGGAGGGGCTGAGATAGACCAGGTGAAGTTGAGGAGACGACTAGGTGAGTCGAACAGATACTTTGATTACCTAGTGCGTTCTGGGCAGGGAGAACTGGCCGAGGAGAGAGCGAGAGGGGTTGCCTTCGAACTGTTTGGGCTATGGGAACGTAGGGGTATGGGGCCTGGTGTAGTGTACATAGGGCCATACTTAGTCGATGCCAGGGAAGTTAAGTTAGTGGGTTGGGCGGGACCGCACGAGGGCGAATCCGAGGTTAGCTCCGAGGATTCGGTCTCGTCGGTCAGCGAGGACCCCGGAAAGCGGGGGAAAGTTAGTAGGACGGAGGGGCGGCGGGAGTCCGTCGCAACCGATAAGTCTGCTACATCCTCCGCAAAAGAAAGAAGGGTGCAGGAGATAAATCTGGCTGCATATAAATTAAAAATTGAAGAATTAGAGTGGCGACTGAGGGGAAGGAAGGAGCGAGAGAGTGAACGCGAAGAGCGTGAGGCAAGAGAACAGAGCGTGCGGTACACGTACAGTACGTACAGCAACCGTACGGGTGAGGGGGGTAGTAGTAGTGCGTTAGGAAATATTGGTATTAATAGTACCGTAGTAAATAACCCTAATCCCTTTATTACAGGAAATATTTTACCCGGTAGTAGTAATTTAAGTTTAAATTCAAATAATAATATTAATTCAAATATTCAGAATAATCAAAATAATTCAAATAATTCGAATAGCAATTTAAATTTTGAAAATAATAACAACTCTAATTTAAATAATTTAAATAATTCCGTTTCAAATTCTAATAATTCGATTGATTTAACAAATAATATTGGGAATGGTGCTATTAATATGAACGTGCCAGACGTGTATAGCCCGGCAGACGGCGGCCTGGTAGGCCACGTAGTTAGTAGACAGGAAGTGGCGGGGTTGCGCCAACCCGACGGCGGCCTGGTAGGCCACGTAGTTGGTAGGCAGGAGGTAGCGGGGTTGAGCCAACCCGAGGTGGGCCTGGTAGGCCTCGCAGTAGTAGAGAGAGAGGCGGGGGTGAATAGACCCAGCCGTAGTAGAGACAGTGTGTCGACTAGAGAGGGGTGTAGAGACGAAGTAAGAGATATTGAAGTTAGATGTGGCGGGTGGGGGGGGGGCTACGGGCGCCCCACCACATGAAGATTAGTGGCGAGAGAGGGGGGGCAGAGAATGCCCCACAAGAGGGGTGTAGAAGTGTAGTAAGAGGTAGTGAAGTTAGAAGTAGCGGGTGGGGGGGGGGCTACGGGCACCCCACCGCGAGAGATTAGTAGCGAGAGAGGGGGGGCAGGGAGTGTCCCACAGGCGTCGGCGGATAATGCGCGGGCCGAGTTAGGTAAACCGCAACACCCGGCGATGGAGAGTAATAGGGGGATTGCGAGTATCCCCAGCGGCGTGCGATCGAGCAGAGAGAGACAGGTTGACGTCGCGAGAGGGCGGGCGACGGAACGTCGAGCCCAGTCAGAAGAGAGAAGATTAGTAGAGTTTAATAGAGAGGTCGAAGATAGAAGAAGATTAGTAGAGTTTAATAGAGGGGTCGAAGAGAGAAGAAAGGAAGATAATAGAAGAGTCGTTGCTAGGAGCAACCGGAGAGCGAGGACGGATAGCGAGCCGTCGATAGTAGAGATGGAGGTAGGGAGTCAGTGGGGTCGAACTTCGGGAGATTGCCGTCGCCCCGGAGAAACGCACCGCACACCAAGAGAGGGGTACAGGATGTACCGATACGAAGAAGAGAACAGGAGTGGGGATCGAAGAGAAACTTCCCGACGTGATATAGCTGCCGATCGAGAGTACGGTAGTCGCGGGGAGATTCGAGATTCGAGAAGAATAAACTTCGATTCGGAAGGGCACATGCAGACTGCAGGACATACTGTAGGCCTTACTGCACATACTATTATAGGCCATGCTGGGAGAGATAGAGTAGGCGATAGGGTAGCGCGAACGACGGGATTAAACCCGGAAGTCGCGGAGTACATACCGGTAGGTAGGCAAGAAGTGAATAGGCCTATATCGGTACCGGTACAGCAGCATGACTATAATTTCCAGGGACACAACATATATCCAGGGGAGGGGGGAATTATTGCAGATAGATGTATGGGCCCCAATATATTAACATCAACCCCAGTACCAAACATACCGGTGGGGGGGGGGACAGGGTGACATTCCCCCATCACAATATCAACAATATACCCCAATAGGAGCGAGAACATCGAACCCCTTGGACGAGAGCAGATCGTGCGACACGGAAATATGGAGGGGGCCGTTACCCCCAATGATATATCCGACGCAACAAATAAAGTCAACAACAAATAGGACGGACGGACCGTACCCAGCAGGAGAAACTATACAACATCCATCGAACCCATTAGAAGCGCAAGCGATGGGAATGGCCACATTGATCGATGCGTTAAAAACTAGGATCGAGTTACCACCTGTGGAACCATTTAAATTCGATGGGAGTAGGCCGGAAGAATATCTACAGTTTCGGCGCATGTATAGTAACGAAATATTAAGTAAGAACTTGACGCAGGCGGAGTGCCTAAAATATCTGCAAGTATATACAGGAGGCCCAGCATACGACATCGTGAGGCAATACCAGGGCATCGAGGGCGGCTTCACGACAGCATGGCGGGCGCTAGATAGGGAATACGGGCACCCGGCCAAGATCATCCGGCAAACCCTGAGAGGCATAACATCGGATGGCCTACAGGACAATCCCGTTAGCATAAGGACCTTTGCAAACAAGGTCGAGAAGGCGTTAATCGTGTTAAAGACGCTAGACGCGCCATACGAACTCAACGCATCTAACAACATCACCACGATAGCGCAGGCACTGCCGGTCTGGTTACGAAGAAAGTGGAGGAAAATCGCTTTCTCCACACGGGAAAAGAAGGGTGCGGAACCGGGCCTGGAAGAAATGTCGAGCTTCCTCAACTATGAAGCCGAATTAATAACAGACCCAGTCTATAGCGAGGATAGTTTGGGGACAAGCCATAAACCCGAACACGATCCTGCAGATCCACTCCCGAGAGTAGGACAATCACTACCACATGCAGCCACACAGGGGACTACCAGTCCACAGTTAGCTGGTAGTAGGGCCACACCGTGGTGGGGACAGAAAGAAAATAACACCATAAACAAACATAATCCCAATATACCCAGTAGGCCGAGCACAGACAACCAAAACACTAAATCGGTACATATAAACCTACGCGCGATACGTGAAGGACTATACAGGGAACGCTATAATCCAGGATTCGAATGTCAATTACACCGGGACGGAACCCATAAGACCAGGAGTTGTAAGCACTGGCAAGCGTTGCCCAAACAAGATCGTATAGCCTACACAGACGCAAACGGACTATGTCATCGATGTGTGGTAGAAGGACACAGATCCGGAGAGTGTAGAGAAACAGCAGTTAGAGAGTCCGAGACTGGAGGCCAGGCAATGGCCACAAGCACTATAGAAGAGGAGAAGAAGAGAAAAGTACTACTCGGGGTAGTACCAGTAAAGATATCAGGAGAGGGCGGTCGATCAGTAACGACATTAATGCTGGTCGACAGCGGAGCAGCCTTCACGCTGGTGGAGAACTGGGTGGCCGAAGAGATAGGGCTAAAGACAAGGCCGAATAGAATGGCGGTGACTACCGTCTCGAGTAAAGATGAGGTCCTGGAGACGAGGGCGGGGCGGTGCAGGATAGCAGCGATTGCACCGGGATACGACTATGGGGCGACGATCGACCCCATCCACGTCATAGAATCGATAAACATCAACGCCAGGCGACCAACCAACATTGAGGTCGAACAATATAGATTCCTGGACGGTATCGATTTCTCAATACCAAAGGTGGACGTCAGGAAGGTGTCCATTATAGTAGGGATGGACTGCCCGACGGCCCACGAGAGAACGAAGACGGTCTTCGGCGAAGACAGGCAGCGGGACCCGACGGCGATCCTCACGCCGTTCGGATGGATGCTTAGCGGCCCAGTTAAAACTAAGATCCCATGCAGTGTGACAGAGACATCAGGGTGCATGTTACCAGGCACCGCAGGCGCAGAGGACGAAGAGGAGAAACAGGAGATAGTAGATCCAGATAGGGAGGTGACAGTAAGAAAGTGGGCAGAGGAGAGTAGGTTTCCCAGCAAGCATCGGTATGGAGATGGAGCGGAGCGGATGGCGAGGTGTCCGGAGGACAACACTCCGGGGGAGTGTCCAGAGGAGTGTCCGGAAGAGACGCAGGTCCGGTTTGGAGGCATACCGACAAGGGGGAAGTCGAGAAGGAAGGCAGGATGGAAAGGGATAGGACTATTATTCTACCTTCTGTTTTTCCTGTTCTTTCACTTTCTATTCATTCTGCCGGCGGGAGACAACAAGGAGGGAGGTGGCATTTTGACGCCAGAGGGCGAGATAGTTAAGAAGGGGGCGGAGAGACCCGATTTCAGGGTGGCAGAAGAGGGAGAACCAATTCCTGGTGAGATGGAATTGGCGAAGAGAGTGCGGCGAATTCTACAGGACCTACAAGATCAGCAGTGGGAGAGTGCCTGTTGGAAGAATCGCCCTAGTTAAGAGGTTTAGTCGTCCAATATTTTGGACTGAGGGGGGTGGGAATGAGGGCGAGACGCCCTTCCCACAAGAAAATAATTATTTAATTAAAAAACAAATAATAAAAATAATTAAATAATAATTAGTAGAGGATAGTAAGAAGTAGCAGTTAGAAGTTAGGTAGAAGGAGAGTAGGTTAGAAGGCGGCGGGGTAAGGGAGTGTGGCATATTGTCATGCCACGAGTAGTAGTAGGGGGGTTGTGGGCACCGTAAGCGCCACGTAGAAGGTGAGTAAGTTAGAAGTCGGCGGGTAAGGGAGTGTGGCATATTGTCATGCCACGAGTAATAGTAGGGGGGTTGTGGGCACCGGAAGCGCCATGTAGAAAGTAGTAGTAGGGGGGTCGTGGGCACCGGAAGCGCCACGTAGAAAGTAGTAGTAGTGGAGTGGTTGTGGGCACCGTTAGCGCCACGTAGAAAGTAGTAGTAGTGGAGTGGTTGTGGGCACCGTTAGCGCCACGTAGAAAGTAGTAGTAGTGGAGTGGTTGTGGGCACCGTTAGCGCCACGTAGAAAGTAGTAAGAGAGGGGTTGTGGGCACCGGAAGCGCCACGTAGAAAGTAGTAGCAGGGAGTGGTTGTGGGCACCGCAAGCGCCACGTAGATAGAGGTATTAGTGGAGGTGGAGATGTAGATAGAGTAGAGTGGTAGAGACGGGCACATAGGGTGCCAGCTAGTAGAGTTAGAGATAGTAGAGAGTTAGTAGAGTTAGAAAGATAGTAGCAGAGTAGAAGCAGTAGTAGAGTGGTTGTGGGCACCGTTAGCGCCACGTAGATGGAGGTAGAGTTAGTAAGAGGGTACGTAGTACCGGTTGTGGTTGTGGGCACCGTTAGCGCCACGTAGATGGAGGTAGAGTTAGTAAGAGGGTACGTAGTACCGGTTGTGGTTGTGGGCACCGTTAGCGCCACGTAGATGGAGATAGAGTTAGTAAGAGGGTACGTAGTACCGGTTGTGGTTGTGGGCACCGTTAGCGCCACGTAGATAGAGATAGAGTTAGTTGGAGGATTTTAGTCAGAGTTAGAAAAGAGTTAGTAGAGTTAGTAGTAGAGTTAGAGAGTTCTAGTTAGAGTTAGTAGAAAGTTAGATGCTTTTAGTTAGAGCTAAAAGTAGTAAGAGTTAGCAGAGAGCAGAGTTAGTAGTTAGTAGAGTTAGATAGTTAGTGTTAGTAAGTTAGATAAGGTAGATAGTATGATAGCACAGGGGTAGCATTGGAGATTAGGGCCTTAGGGAGTGGCAGAGAGTAGAGAGGAGATAGTGAGAAGAGCTGTTGGCGAGAAGTTAGAGTGCGATTCAGGTGTGGGGAGAGTGTAAGAGTGGGGAGAGAGCGAGTTGAGTTAGAGAGCGAGGGTTGGAGTGGCGAGAGTGTTGGGGAAACAAAAATTGTGTGAGAGAAGCGCACGATCGGCCCGACACGAGACGCCAGAGGGTAGTGACATCATACCCATAGGGAGCGGCCCGGAAAGCCGGCTCCGAAAAGAAAATAACTCCACCCCACACCCGATACTAGATCGGGATCCAGCGGGATTGTAACGCACTTTTTGGTTGATGCTATCTTCTTACCGGGAAGATAGCATGGGGGGGAGTGTTAGCTTATTCAATCCCGCCAACACCCCATAAAGTTATTAGCCGATAAGCAATATTGGGAGCCACGAGATTGGGCAATTAACCAACTCGTGCCATCCCAATAAGAGTGGGAAGGAGGCACACAATAGAAGGTCAGGGGCCAAACCCCTAACCCAAGGAGAACAGGTGGAGTGAACGGGAATACTCCACGGGGCGCCAACAAGGGTATTAACCAATCAGAGGGGGGAATGGCATCGATTGAGTAGCAATAAGGCCACCGTGCAATATAACCAGTAACCTGTAATCATATCATTCAGTTTACTCAGTCAGCTATCCCAGTACAGTAAGGCAGTACGGTGACTGTTAAGACCGTCGTCGCCACCGTCACCATATTACCGGTACATTAGCTTTATCTACTGTGCTATCTGTATCACTCATCATTTATTATCTCAACGTTATCAGAGTTCGACAACGACACTAGAACAATTATTACCTTTTCCATTCACACGGCGGGGCGGGGACGCGTACGAAACACACCGGATAAACCGGGATCCTCTCGGATCCCGTCACATCATCATTCTAATCATGTTTTATTATTATTAATCTCGTCAATAAAATTATATATATATATATTAAATTCCAGCTTTGGTATTAATTACTGTGAACGTAGGCTAGTAAACTGTACCACACTTAAAAACATCAAATTAAATCAGTCCAATTATCTAATTCTAGAACATTCATTAAATATCTATTGACTATAAGAGTTAGCAAAAGCAAAAAAAAGTAATAAAAAACGCTTAGAAACCGCACCAAAAAAGTAGAGATGGGCCTTTATGTGCGAATGAGTGGTTTCAAAAACATTAGTCATGCTTAGAAGAGTCAAAGTTTAGAAAAGTCAGATTTAAGATTTAAAGTTTGGCAGTAGTGTTTGGCATAGTGGCTACAACTGGTGTGCGCACTGTAGGCCTACATATGTACGTACACGAAGTGGGGCCTTCGCGCAGCACGTGAAATGAGTTAATGCTAAGTATCAACTCGAAAGGATTATAAAAACATAGGAGAAGATTTTCCCGGAAAACGTTAACCCTCTAGCGGGAGACTGGGTAACTGAAGAAGGAAGGATTAGTTTCCCTACAAAGCCACAGCCTATGGTCTATTACATATCTACCAAGTTTCCGATTGACGGATCATAAATAACGAAATGTTGGAAGGTTTTCACTTTCATACATTTAGCCCTCTAGCGGCATATTAAAGAACTACGGATCGATCACCTTCCTCACAAAGACGAGGCATGTGGTCTAGTACATACCGGTACTGTATATTCCAAAATTCAGCTTAAATAGATTAAGATCAAGGAATTCGCGAAGGTTATCACTTTCCTACATTTCGCCCTCTAGCGGCAGACTCGAAAACTCCGGACCGATTACTGTCCACACAAAGACTTAGGATGTCTTCTAGTACATATATGACAAGTTTCAGCTTGATCAGATCATAAATAACTAAATGGAAGAATAATTTCACATTCGGGACATTTCGCCCTCTAGCGGCAGACTGGAGAACTGCAGACAGATTAGCCTCCTTTGAAATTTACAGCTAATGGTCTAGTACATACTTCCCAAGTTTCAGCTTAAACGGATTAAAAGCAAAGAAATGGGTGGCCATTTAATGTTTAGACATGTGGCCCTCTAGCGGGAGACCATTGCACTGATGGTGTCTGAAAGTCTCTCAAAAATCTCACCTTTTGCTCATATTGATACCTACAAATTTTCAACTTGGCAGCTTTAAATCCGACAAAGTTATTAGCATGTCAAAATCGTAACGACGACAACGATTTCACTTTCAGACCTTTGGCCCTCTAGCGGCAGACTGGAGAACTGCAGATGGATTCGCCTCCTTTGAAAGTCACAGTTAATGGTCTAATACATATCTGCCAAGTTTCAGCTTAAACGGATTAAAAGCAAAGAAATGGGAGGGCATTTAATGTTTAGACATGTGGCCCTCTAGCGGGAGACCATTGCACTGATGGTGGCTGAAAGTCTCTCAAAAATCTCAACTTTTGCTCATATTAATACCTACAAATTTTCAACTTGGCAGCTTTAAATCCGACAAAGTTATTAGCATGTCAAAATCGTAACGACGACGACGACGACGACAACGACGACGACGACGACAACTATTTGCATAAATTGACCCACCCCCTAACAGTGTCAATTCGCTAAGGCTCCGCCAACTTCGTGGCTCGCCCCACAGTACGTACTGATGTTTGTTTTTTGTATTCGCAACTTACTGGAGTCTCGCATTAACTTCCCAAGTAAATGAGAACACGCTTTTCGCGCAACTCTTTCTTCTGTAAGATGCCATCTGTTAATTATGTTGGCTCTCTTGACTTTGTTGGGGTAAATAATGTAGGGGCCTACTACTGTAAGTCAACCTACAGGGCCCAACCATCGTGGTTTGGAATATTCTCTTCTTTCTGTCTACGTTAGCATTTTTATTTATACAATGACAAAAATGTAGGAATTCAATTGAATGTTAATTCTACGAATAAAATACAGTTTATACAATTCAGTAGAAACGGTTATGAGTTTATATAATTATATTTGATAATATTTCATTAGTATTTAAAAGTTAAAAATATATATAAAACATGAATTCATTTGTATTCCATTGAATCCAATATATTGAAACTCAAGTGTGTGAAACCAACTTTATAAGGGACTGACAACGTAGGTATTTAAATACCTAAAGCCTTGAAGCCACTGTCGCTGGTGACAATTGGGTTGAAGGGATTATTATATGCGCAGTTTCCCATAGAACAATGAAGAATTGATCGATATCTCTTTCTTGATAGAATTCATCAATATTATTACGTTGGGGTGGTTTACGTGCCCAACTAGTTTATATTTCTCAGCTTGATTGATTAATATTATCAAAGCAACAGGGGTAACTTAAAATTAATGGTATAACTTTTGTTGGGCAGAGCTTTACAAAGTTTCTCAAAACAGCATTCTTGTATTCTTGTATATATATTTAGCGATTTAAAATTCACACAGCAATAATAAATTATAAAATTAATTTATTTCGTGTATGCCAAATCTAAATTACCGCTTGACTAATGGACCTGTGGTAAATTTATATAGAAATAATTTTCCGCCGCAAAATATTATTACTTTATTATCGCTGGGTAATATTACGACCGATTAACATCTCAGGTCCCATTTGCATTTATGTCCAATGAATGTTGGTCCCCAACTGCCTGCGATCTTAGGTCCTGAAATTATTCTGCAATATTATTTTGGTTAAGAAACCTTGATTACTCTACACTATGCCCCGCCATATAGTGTCGTAATTCAGTGGCAAGGACCCCCCAAATATTTCTAAAATTTTTTATAGATTGGACACATACTTTGGTTTTCCGTCAATGTATTAGACGTGAAATGATGTTTTGTGTAGACCTACAGCCCCATAATTATGCCGAGACTACAGAGTTTGCTTATTCGATAATTCAATGTGCTTCTACGTTATTTAGATCTCCATTCATCTAAAAGTGAAAGAAAAGTTAATTTCCATGGAGATTTGCACGCCTATATTAATCTGTCTGTGTCAATCACAATTGGATACAGTAGTACATTAGGGTACCCAAAAAAACCCGAGTCAATTTATTTTCGGGTGTTATACTGTACATCTACTGTATTATGAGTAAACTATTCAAATGTACTTCTGAAACTGAAAAACGAACCGTAATGTTGGAGCTATAAAATGACATACTGTAAGTAAGCCTACAGTACCGGTAAGCCTATAGAAAATATTTAAAATAGCAATACACCCAATTATTTTATCTTCTTTAATTTTAGAAATAATTATTTAAAATGATATATTATGTGCGTCGAAATAACTATACAGTATAAGAATAACTAAATAACTGCTGTATAATTAAATTAGGTCATCATTCATACAGTATGCGCACCTCTGGCAAGTTACATTACATACATACAGCGGTATTTGCTGTAACTTAAAAATACAGCATGTTATGTCTTTTTATGCTCCAAGACTGCCTTAACTTCGCATGCATTTAGATACCTTATAGCATACTGTATAAATATGTAGTGTATAGTTAATTAAATAATACCTTAGATGTTCTTCTTTGATATCATCTTTAGCGCATCTAGCTGTGTCATCCGGTACTGAATCTTCTGTTATCTCCCCAGTGACATTCCCTTCATCCAATGAAACATCCTTAGCGATCTGCACTTTAACCACAACTGCCGGCGATGGCGATTGGGTGTTTAAAGAAGCTGTTGCCATAGTAGTTATAAAATCATTATTCATTTATTGGTAATAATATACGTTGTTAAAATATTTTATTTTATCAAAAACAGTCATTTCTCGCAAGGAGAAAATATTTAAATCCTAAGAGCTTATGGAATACCAGAGGTAATTGTGGCTGGCATTGGATTGTTATATTGTGACACAGAAGACTCAGGTACTCTCACCAGATGGTGAAACTGAGTTCTTCTCAATCCTGGCTTGCGTACTGCAAGGTGGCACATTGGCGCCATTACTATTCGTAATTGTACTGGATTACGCAATGATGACGGCCACAAAGGGTGAAGATCTGGGATTCACACTACAAGAACGCAGAAGTAGTAGATATCCGGCAACTACACAGTCACAGACACCGACTTTGCGGATGATATCGCCCTGCTCTCTAATACGCTAGCAGATGCACATCATTCAGGAGAAATTCTACTTCTCTGGCAACCAACTCATGGAAAGCGTAGTAGTGGACGACCGGCCATAACATATATAGATCAACTTGAAAGGGATACTGAACTTGGGAGAAACGAAATTGCGACAACTATGGAGAATCGGGAAGCCTGGAAGGATCTCATTTCCACTGTCCGAGCTCGCTCGACCTATTACTGTAGAAGTACTGTACTATCAACTTTTGTGGTTGCAGTGCAAGACGTTATAATAGAGTCGAAAATCTTTTAGAATTTACATTTTTCAATTTAAAAATTTCCAATTCCAAAAGTTATATTTATATTATATACAGTACAGTACAGTAGGCCTAGGCTTATTGATTTATAAGTACAGTCAATATCAATCAAATAAATATCAAAAAAATTCATCAAATATCAATGTTATAATTATGTAACTGTATATAAAAATAAACAAATAGAAAGTTGTGCAATTACATAAGTTTTTAAACTCTTATTGTTGAATTAGAAACGCAATAACTTTATTATTATAATATAATTATAAACAGCACGAAGCCACAGAACAGTTCCAATAAAGCCATATGAACATGAAGAAGAGACTGGCCTCTCATCTAATCCACTTGTAGGATTAAGTACACCAGCTTCTTTATCTTATTATTTATAATATAATGTAACCTGGCAACCAGATTACAAAGTTATCAATTATGCTGTATACAATACATTGAACTGCTTTGCACTTTAAATTCAATGGCGGAATATAATCAATAATGTACAGCCAACGAATAGATTTAGTTTCACTCACCTCCTCTGTGGGTGAGCCAGGATTTTTATTTTTTGCTCTCATTTTTTTGCTACCAGCGTTTAAAAAATGTGTCTCAGTCGATATTTCACCAGTCGTACAGCAGTTATTCCTAAACCTTATAGCGATTCGTTACCAGTACCACCCACCTCCTCACTCACCATCCGACCGACTGATCAACAGACCAAGACCACCCCCCCCATAAGGACTTCGTGCAGCACGTGAATACCAAAAATACCCTCATGTGAACTTTCCCAGACTGTTTGGGAAGATGGTCGAAAATACGAAAGTTCGCCAATGATAGAGAATGGGCCAAATTCCTTTCTGATGTGTTTCTGATGTGTGCCGGGAATCTTCACATGCTGATTTGGGCAGAAATCCAGGTATTCATTTAGCTACCATTTAAGGATACAATGCAAAGATGTCTGGCTAAACCTTTCAAAGCATTCGTGCCGAAACGAAAACTGACTCGGTTCCCATGCGGGGGTTGAACCCACAACATCTGAGAGATGTGTATTCAATCTAACCCCTGCACCAAGGTGGGCCCCGGACAAAGTCGGAACAGGTGTCAGATACCGTCAGATCTGATCAGATCAAATAAGGACAGACGTTTTAGCCATCCTAGAAAGATACTGTCTGACAGTTGGTATCAGACTATATGACAGTTGCGGCCCAGAGGTAAATCCTTACCTCATGGTGAGTGAGCTTGGGGAAGATCTTCTCTGTGCTGGGGGTAAGAGCGCGTAAGAAAAGGGGGAAGAGGGGGAAAGAATAGGGGTATGGATCTATAAATAGCAATAACCAATAGGACCTTTAGTGGACGATTCTCGATAGTTGTTATAAATATACCCACAACCTATCATTAAAGAATAACAGTTAAATACCCACCTATCATTACACACTTTACTTTACATTAGGCCTACATTACTTAACCATACATACCCACCCATCCCTACATACCTACTTAGACGTACCCTCCCACCCAGCTAAGCACACCTACTTACCCGTACCCACACACACCTAAGCACACCTACTTAACCGCTCCCACCCACCCATCCCATCACGTCTACATAGCCGCACCCAACCAACCTCCCACCTACAGTAAGCACTTCTATTTAACCGCACCCACACACATACCTAAGCACGTCTACTTAACCGCACCCACCCTCCCACTTAAGCACATACTTAACCGACCCACCCACCTAAGAACGTCTAATTAACCGCACCCACACACCAACCTAAGCACGTCTACTTAACTGCACCCACTCTCCCACCTAAGCATGTCTACTTAACTGACCCACCCACCCACCCACCCACCTAAGCACGTCTTCTTAACCGCAGCCACCCTCCCACTTAAGCACACCTACTTAACCGACCCACCCCTCCCGCCCACCTACCAAAGCACAAATACATAACCGCACCCACACACCAACGTAAGTACGTCTACGTAACCGCACCCACCCACCCACATAAGCACGTCTACTTAACCGCACCCACACACCAAACTAAACACGTCTACTTAACCGCACTCAACCTCCCGTACCCCTACACATCTAATTACCCGCACTCACCTACCCCTACTCATCCCTCCCTCCCACACCCTAGTTACGAGGCTCAGCACGAGGCTCAGTTATGAGATATAAATTAAAATTGAGCAATTCTAACACAAAATCTGTATTTAAGAAAGTAACCAAACCGCAAATAAATCATAAGAGGGGAAAGTTGCTCGCTTTCAACCCCCCCCCCCCCCCCCCTTAATCTGCACCCCAACCCAAAGGCACACAGAGGATTGTTGACAGGCAGGTATTGACAGAAAATTGGTGTTTTAAAAGTAATATATTTTAGGCGTGGAGGCGAAACAATTTATAAGAAATATTATAACTTACCTTATGACGTTTTAGTATTGATACTGAAATATTAATTTACCATGTTGATGTCACAACAAAATTATTTAGCTATATTTATTCTAAAGAATCTCCATTAAATACTCAGCCAATCATTTTGCGAGATAAACCATAAGCAAGCTGTCTTATTACTCTAGGGCCTAAACACTATTGCATGTCCTATATAATTACACCTAGCTGGAATAGTGGTGAGTTAGAACTGGTCGGACTGATTCCTAGCCCGGCAAACACACCGGACTTGTTCTAGCACAGATCTGATGTTTCAGCTAAATCAGTGATTGCACTTTAGGACATTTTGCCCTCTAGCGGCAGACTAGAGAACTGCAGACAGATGAGCCTCCTTTGAATGACACAGTTAATGGTCTAGTACAATGGGCCATACAGTACATGGACTAGAACGGGTTTAAAGCAAAGAAAATGTGAGGATATATAATAGACATGTAGCCCTCTAGCGAGAGACTGAGGATTTGATGGTGTCTGGAAGTCCCTAAAAAACAAAACTTATGGTCTTATTGATGCCTACTAATTTTAGACTCGAAAGCTTTAAATCCGACGAAGTTATAAGTAAGTCAAAATCGTAGGGACGATGATGACATACAGTACAATTATTGAATGAACTATTTGCCATAATAGATCTACCCCCCTAAGAGATAGCGCCAGTTCGCAAAGGCTCCGCCAACTTCGTGGCTTGGACCCTATACCCCATGCTATAAAATGTATTCGATCGATATACAATTATATATTAATCCGCTAGGTGGTGTCAAATTATTATTCTGCAATTTCGTACTTGTACAGTACAGCAGTACCGTACCGGTAGGCCTATGTCATTACATCGGAGTCTCTAGCCGATCCCCAATTAAATGTCTTAACTTTTCAATTTCGTAGAAGATAGACTTTATGATTCTCTACAAGCAACCAAAATTTCAGCTCTGGAAAATGAGGCGTTCCCGAGAAATTTAACATTTTCTAAAAACCACATAATCTGTCGTAGCTGACGTCAGACTGCATGATTTATCACCAAACTTTACAAATTTTCTAAACTTTCCTCTACTACTTACCTACTAAGTTTGGTTCAATTTCAAGTCAGCGATGCCGAGAAATTCGCGTTCAAAGATTTACCAGACAGACAGACGGACGGACGGACAGACGGACATGCCCCATTTGCCCTATATGAACCGTATGCCAAGGCTCGCCGACTACGTGTCTCGCCCCACACTATTATTTCTGTATCAATCAATAATTGTGCTTAATTTGTGTTGTAATACGTTTTAAAGCTATACTACTGTCAGACTGTTTGAAATAATTATGTGCTCGAGCGGTAACAGTCCGCATCGATAATGTTGGGCTAAAGGAGTACGCGGGCGCACTACATAGCAACTGCTAGGTAGCAACGGCCCTAAATGCCTGGCAAGGCTAGTAAGCGAGCGAAAGACTAGGCGGCTCGGTGGTTTGAAATGAGCGGAGAGCTAGGCCTGTTAGCCCAAGGTAGTAAAGGGGAGGCAATCTAGTCCTGCGCTTTCTTCAGCTATTTTGTGGGGTAAGATCCTAGGAGGCTTAGATCATCTATGCTAGTGCTATGCTATGCTAGTGCTATGCTATGCTAGTGCTATGCTAGTGCTATGCTAGTGCTATGCTAGTGCTATGCTAGTGCTATGCTAGTGCTATGCTAGTGCTATGCTAGTGCTATGCTAGTGCTATGCTAGTGCTATGCTAGTGCTATGCTAGTGCTATGCTAGTGCTATGCTAGTGCTATGCTAGTGCTATGCTAGTGCTATGCTAGTGCTATGCTAGTGCTATGCTAGTGCTATGCTAGTGCTATGCTAGTGCTATGCTAGTGCTATGCTAGTGCTATGCTAGTGCTATGCTAGTGCTATGCTAGTGCTATGCTAGTGCTATGCTAGTGCTATGCTAGTGCTATGCTAGTGCTATGCTAGTGCTATGCTAGTGCTATGCTAGTGCTATGCTAGTGCTATGCTAGTGCTATGCTAGTGCTATGCTAGTGCTATGCTAGTGCTATGCTAGTGCTATGCTAGTGCTATGCTAGTGCTATGCTAGTGCTATGCTAGTGCTATGCTAGTGCTATGCTAGTGCTAGTGCTATGCTAGTGCAATGCTAGTGTTACGCTAGTGCATGCTAGTGCTATGTTAGTGCTATGCTAGTGCTATGCTAGTGCTATGCTAGTGCTATGCTAGTGCTATGCTAGTGCTATGCTAGTGCTATGCTAGTGCTATGCTAGTGCTATGCTAGTGCTATGCTAGTGCTATGCTAGTGCTATGCTAGTGCTATGCTAGTGCTATGCTAGTGCTATGCTAGTGCTATGCTAGTGCTATGCTAGTGCTATGCTAGTGCTATGCTAGTGCTATGCTAGTGCTATGCTAGTGCTATGCTAGTGCTATGCTAGTGCTATGCTAGTGCTATGCTAGTGCTATGCTAGTGCTATGCTAGTGCTATGCTAGTGCTATGCTAGTGCTATGCTAGTGCTATGCTAGTGCTATGCTAGTGCTATGCTAGTGCTATGCTAGTGCTATGCTAGTGCTATGCTAGTGTTATGCTAGTGCTATGCTAGTGCTATGCTAGTGCTATGCTAGTGCTATGCTAGTCCTATGCCAGTGCTATGCTAGTGCTATGTTAGTGATATGCTAGTGCTATGCTAGTGCTATGCTAGTGCTATGCAAGTGCTATGCTAGAGCTATGCTAGCGCTATGCTAGTGCTATGCTAGTGCTATGCTACAGTAGTGCTAATGATATGCTACACTAATGCTAAGCTAGTGCTAATGCTAAGCTAACGGTAAGTGTTAACGTTGTATTGTTGGCAGAGGCGTAGCTAGCCCTTCTGGCGCCCAGGGGAATGAAGCTGAGATAGCCCCCCCCCCCTTCAATAATTTTAACTTTTCATTTATGGCGGTTTTTTTTAATATTATATAACAGAATATAATATTAAAAAAAATTATGACACATGTCCTGTATACTGTATCACAATCCCTGAATTTTCTCTGATTTGTCCTATTTTTACAAGAATACCCTGACATTTTGCTTGGCATTTCAGCGCCCCCGGGTGAGTGCGCCCGGGGTAACATTCCCCCCTACTCCCCCTCACTACGCCTCTGATTGTTGGGCGGGGGGGGGGGGGGGGGGGGGGAAACTCGACGCAAAACCCGCCTTGGCGAATTAATATCCCGCCTCAATGTTAAATTCTCAATTTAGGGAAAGGAGCAGGTTACAGTGGCACGTTATTTTAACCAAAACAATAAACTAAACACAATATTACAGGTAAAAGTTTTATTTTGGAGAGTAATCAACTGTTATTTGCGTCGAATTTCCCCTGGAGAGGGATTAATTTTTATTGCGTCCAGTTTCTCTCACTATTTGACTAGGTCATGATGATTCTCTCCTAGGGATTATCTTCAGCGGATAAATAAGTAACTGGTGGCTCTTTTCTCTTGACTGTTACCTATACGATATGGTGTACAACTCGTAACTCCCAATTTGAACACACAAAAATCAATGACAATATAAATATACAAAATATAAAAACAAAAAAAAACAAAATATACAAACAAAATAAATTCAAGACAATCGATTTCAGTGGGAGAAGTCATTAGGTTTAATGGAGACGAAATGTGAAGTGGTTGCCATTCAGCAAATATTAGAAAGCTAATAACATTGTTTAGTGAGGAAGTTGCTAATGAACTTGAAACCATCGAGCAAACCTCAGTAGAAGAAGGATAATTCTCCTCTGATAATGACAATGTCCAGGTATTGTATGATGAAGAAAATGTGATAGTGATACTTGGTTTGTCCAATCCTGGACTAACCAAGTAAAATTATGTCACTTAATTCATCGGAACAACGAACTAGCGGCTTATGAGGACGATGAATCAAAAGCCACAGTGGAGAGGTACAATGCAAAGTTGAGAGATGAACATGCAGTCAAATTCTTCACTCAAGAAGCTGTTGAACCTAACACTTATGACAAGACGCTGTCCATGGGAGAAGAATTAGCAAGACAAATTCAAGAGACAACTACCCGATTCATTAAGGAAGAGGGACGTTATAAGATAGGTATTCTACTCAGGAAGGGAGAACCCAGCTTCATTAACAACTTACCCCTTGCAGTCAAAAGATTAGAACAATTACATCGTCGACTATCAAGCAACGAAAGAGCGAAGGAGATGTATAAGAGGCAATTAAAGAAGTTCATCGAAAAGGGATACACTGAGCGAGTGCCTGTAGGAGCCAAAGTAACGGAGCAGATGTATTTTCTCACCCATCATTACCTCCCCAAACATGGTAAACCAAATGAAGTCAGAGTAGTCTTTGATGGCTCAGCCCTCTACAAGAAGGGTCAATCCCCGAAATCAGAACTATTGCCAGGACCCAACTTATTGCAATCTCTGTTGGGCATTTTATCTGTCGGCAATATTCTATTACGTTTGCCTCCTATATCGAAGGTATGCTTCTGCAGGTAAAGGCATTGCCTAAAGCTTGGGATAGTTTACATTTTTTATGGTGGTCAGAAGGAGACTTCAACCAAGATCCTGTTGAGTATTGGATGACCATCCAAGCTTTCGGCATTATCTCAAGTCCATCTAACGCCTGCTCCACGCGAACAAACACGGACCAGAACAGAGACGCCTTCCCCAAAGCTGTCATTGACAACATCAAGAATGACATATACATGGATGGCAATTTGAAATCCCTGCTCACAGTAGCGAAAGCAATAGAGGTAGCACAGGGTACAGTCGATTGTCACAAGAAAGGAGGATTTGGATTAACTAAATTTACCAGCAACTCTAGAGAGTTTCTAGAGGCAATTCCTGAGAGTGAACAAGAAAACAAAGATCTGGACCTCATTAAGGACGACCTACCTGAGACCAAAATGTGATGATGGTCCAAAACGTGCAAAATGGTCTTTCAGTTCAAAAATAGCGCGACAATCCTGTTAGAAATAAAAGGAATTGCCTGAGTATTCTGTAAACCTATTTCGATCCCTTGGGATTCATCAGTCCCGTAACCCTTGTTGCTCGGAACCTTGTACAACAAATGTGGTTGGAGAATCACTCTTGGGATGACACGCTACAAGGAGAACTGTTGACGTAATGGATGAAGTGGGAAGATTCTCTTCGAGCTATGGAGGAGTTTAAGATCCCTTGATCATATTTTGGACACTTTCTCCCTTCGTATTCCTATCAACTCCACGTGTTTGGAGATGTCAGCGATATTGGAATCGGCGTTGTTGCTTACTTCAGAGTGGAAACCCCAGAGGGAATCAAGGTATCACCCGCAGCTTCAAAATCCCTCATTAATAACAAGTTGCGGAACTAAAGACGGCCTTATACACTACTGCAATCAGAAAGAACTTTACAGAACAGGTAAACTATAAACTAGATAAAACCTTCTATTGGACGGATGCCACATTGGTGTTAGAAATCTCACTAACCAACACTATCAATTTAGTGTCTTCGTTACCGAGTTACGAGTTGCTATTATACTCACCTGAACAGAAAAAATTGCCCCCCCCCCCTGCTCTTCCCGTATCCCATTCAAAATTAATTAATTTGGCAATTACTAAATGATTCCCTTTATAAAAAAAGGCTTTATAAAATATAACCAATTATGAATGTGTTCATTAATACAATAGAAAAGGGAATTAATATTCCACACACTAAAGTGATCTGTGGTGAATAAAAAACTTTTCGGTCAGAAAGTCCAGACTTTTCGGCATTATCATCACTGCGGTGAACTTTGATACTCCGAAGAGAGGTTAGAGAGTGAGGCATTTTACTATCTGATTCAGCTCCATCTCAACAAAGTAGCATACTACTGGTACCTTTGTTACATCGTTGAAGGTTGGATGACCAAAGTGCCAGTTGACAATTCCATTCTCCATCATATCCATCTTGTGTAGAAGAACAGATGGCTCTTCAATGGTCAGAAACCACTCTTCAGAATCACCAATAATCAGGATGCTAAAATACTGTCATGCCCATAACTTAGGGTGACTGTTGCATCCGCGTGTGAGGACCAAAGCCAATAGATGACACTCAGACGTGTAGCCACATTCTTACTTCTTAGTTCCCAATTGGGACAACAGTATGGCCCACTGCCAAATGATGAGTTGAGGCACTGGAGAACACATGTTCTGATGTTCTGGACAAAATAAAAAATCGAGGTTGCAGCAGATGCCTTGTGGCAGCAACATATGCCACAAGGTTCAATGAATGTGCAAAACATGGACTGACATACGAGACAAAAGTTTTAGGCAGTGTAACAAAATTTTAACGGGATTTAACGGGTGTAACGGGTATGAGTGTAACGGTGTAAGGTGTAACGGGATTTTAATGTTGAACTCGCCCCATGGTGGGGTGGTTTCTGGGAACGTCTGGTGGGTTTATCCAAACGTTGTTTAAAGAAAACACTCGGTGAAATGAGGACTGCCGTTCTAGATGTTGAACACGTAATAAACAACCGACCGCTTACCTTCGTCTACCACGATGATATTGATGACATTGAGCCCTTGGGGGAGTTACACTGTCCCGTTAAAGACGAAATCAACTCTATTGTAATGCGAAAACGTGGAAAACTAGTTAATGCCTATTGGAAACGATGATCGAAAGAATACCTCAGCGAATTACGAGAACACTATAAACCACTCGTCCCCAATCAAAACAACAGAGTCGAACCCAGTGTTGGTGATTTAGTTCTCGTACACGAGGAAAAGATGCCACGATCTCGATGGAGACTCACTAAAATTAAACAAACTCATACAGGTCGTGACGGAAGGATTAGAAGTGCCACTGTAAAGGTCTACGCCGCTCACAAGAAAAAAACAGTGGAACTCAATAGACCAGTGACATGTCTTTATCCTTTGGAAACAAATGACTGAAATTTATTATCTATTGGTTGTAGGGTTGTAATCTACGAAATGTGTTGTTTATATTATTATTTGAAGCTTGGTTAATTCACATAACAGCATAAATCGACTATTATTTTGTTTCTTGTTATAAAAGTAGGATATTTAGAGTATAGACTTTATACTAATTTGGTTTTTTTGACATTGTGAATAATTTTTTTTGAACTTTGTTCAAAACTTTGCTCAGAACTTTGTTCAACTTTGTAAATTAACTTGGGGGAAATGACGTGGATACTACTAATTAATTTATTGTGATATTAGCAAAGTTCTTGTTTTGATTTATTGCTTATTTTGACGTTGACTGCAATCTGATAATCACTGCAGGTTTAACACTTTATTGTAATTAATTACGTAATTAATTGTGTCATCATTTAATAAACCATTGCCATGTGTAACCTGTTTGACCTATGTATTGTACGTAATCAATGTACTGATAAAAACTCTATGTATTAGACTCAATATTAATTCTTTTGTAATTAGTTTGTGTGTTTGTGTGGTTTGGATTAAATTATATTACAACTGTAGGTTTGTCGGAATATAAAGATTTTAGTTAGTTTACAATAACTTGTTTTTTTGACTACTAACTTCCCCGAACCGACTCCTCAACACAGCGTTAATTTTCACATAGGGGGTGGAGGTTAGAGGAATATTGATGAGTATGATCTGTTAATTTGTTTTCTGTTGCATTTTTATTTTTAGAAATTTTTATTAAAATTATTTCACAAATCCTAATAGAAATTTCCGCAGGGTCCCCACTTTTCGCCGGGCCCTAGGCTCAAGCCTCGTAGGCCTCTTGGGTAATATGGCACTGGGCCTGACTTGCATTCCGTTACTAGATTACCAGAAGTCAGTACAGCAGTAGGCTATTGCGTTCCCTAACCTGCTACTGTATCATGAGACCGGCTACCATCGGACAGGCAGCGCATTACAGCATTGAGGATGACCTTAACATTAGGCCTACAGTACAAACTCTTATAATATTTTTAACGCGATATTCGATTCTGGTACTGATAATGGCGATAGCAAAACTTGTAGGCCTCACAACTGTACCATCACTTGATTACCACTACTCAGTTTGTAATATAGGCCATTCCTTTAGTCCTTAATGCATTATGCATAATGCAATGTAATGCAATAACTATTTGTCTAATGCGCCGCCCCGCGGTCAGATGGTAGCCGGTCTGAATGTGATGGTAGCAGGAGCAGCAAGCAGCAGGGGGTCTTGTCGCATTTCGGCAACTCATAGTTTCATTTCGGCAACTCATAGTTTCATTTCGGCAACTTATAGTTGCATATCGGCAACTGTTAACCGGATGCGCTTAGGCAAACTAGATGCGTTTCGTAAACTAGTAAACAAAGGCCAACTGGATACTGTATAGAGCCTACAGTATAGAGATAGGTGGAATCTCAACGTCACCATCGCATTGTATCAACCAACATAGTCAGAGCAAATCGGTATTATTTATTACCTTTGCCTCATTACGTTTCCCAGTATTCATTTTCAATCTACATTAGTTTACCCACGCCTACTCCACCACTACTAACTAATAACTATTACCGAAGGCCTACACAAAACCAACAATAAACGAATAATATTATTATGTCTGATTCAATCAGAGTTAGGGCTACTACACCTGTCGTGGAAGTCAATATCCCCTTGTAAGCGTAATCATTGTACTGGTAAGCCTGAGTAAGCATCATTAGGCCCCTTGAACAAGCAACGAAATTGATGTTAGGTTTTGTTTCAGTTTCATTTCTGCCTACATAGTATGCCTACATTCAACAAAATATTCAAAAAAAAATTCATTCAAAAAAATTACCAATTCAACAAATTAGTAACTGAAATTAATTATTGCTGAAGTTGTAGCTGGAAACCCCGCCCAGCAAGGTGCGCTTCGCATTGTGTTAGAAAAACTCCCATTGGAAATTGTAAACGGGATTTGTGGTTCAGACAGACAGACTCCAGTTCCAAACGTACACATCCACAACTTCAGCTGCGGTATATTTAAAATTAACTACTGTAACTAACTCAAACATTTAACAACTCTGCCGTCAATAACTATAACTAACTTAAACTTTTCATAATTTATAATTTACTTACATAATGAGTGCAGTCCCAGAGTTACATTATACATACGAGGGCATGTGACCTAGTTGCCGAAACGCGACTTCGGTTCGCCGAAATGCAACTACGAGTTGCCGAAATGCAACTACGAGTTGCCGAAACACAACTATAGCAGTTGGTGAAACGTAATTGTTCAGTTGCCGAAACGCGAATTTGAGTTGCCTAAACGTGACAGTTGCCTAAACGTGACAGAACCCAGCAGGGTAGGGAGGGAGCCCAGTACGCACTGCTTCTGCATTCTGCATATTAGCCTAGCACTGTAGTGCACAACAACAACAACCCATACTTCTGTACTGTCAGTGGATGTACTGTATATTTTGCGAAGGTTTATTTGAAATTAAACGGCAATTATTGGAATTATAGCCCATTATCTTATTTGGTTATGAATCATATCGGACGCTGAAAGTGTGAAATGTGCCCCCTATCAGTAAATGGATAGCTTTCGCCCCTGCTTTAACATTAGCGATAACTTTCGCATAACTTTCGGTAGCTTTCGTTAGCTTTCGGTAATTGTCCTCTTTCAGAACTATACGACTTGCCAACAACAACAAGATTTGCTTTTGCTTTGATTTGGAGGTAAATCTATGTTCGATGCTAGAAATCTTACGAGCTTATGGAATACCAGAAGTAATTGTCGCTGACATTGGATTGTTATATACACCAAGGTTCAAGCTACACCAAGGTTCCACCTTGGTGTAGTGGTTACATTGAATTTACTTTAATTTATTTACATCTCCCGTAGGTCGTGGGTTCGATCCTCACATGGGACAGGGCAGTTTTCGTTTCGGCAAGGATGCTTTAAAGGGACCAGCCAGGGCTCATGTCTGCCTTGCATCCTTAAGTGGTAGCTAAATGAGTACTTGAGTTTCCTCTGGGGAGTAAAGTTCTGGGGGGACCGCACTGGAAATAAGTCGTCAGACTTTGTGCGTAATCCCTGGCCTAGTGGCCGAAGAAAATTAACTTTTACTTTTATACTTTACTTTTGTTATATAATGACATACTGTAGGAGCTCAGGTACTCTCACCAGATGGTGAAACTGAGTTGTTCTCAATCCTGGCTGGCGTACTGCAAGGTGACACAGGCTCCATTACCATTCATAATTGTATGAGATTTCGCAATGAGGGAGGATGACCACTCTGGGAGAAATGGATTTACACTACTGTACAAGAACGCAGAAGTAGTAGATATCCGGCAACTCAGTCACAGATACGGATTTGTGGATCACACTGCCCTGCTCTACTAGCAGATGCACAGCTTCTACTTAATAAAGTGGAGAGGGCTGCTAAGGAGGTTGGATTGTATATAAATGCTACAAAGACCGAATTTATAACTTTTAATGTTGATGGAAACTTGACAACCATTGATAATAATCTACTAAGGAAGGTCGACGACTTCCAGTACCTTGAGTCATGGCACTGGATCATGACATAGAAGCTACACAGGAAAGCAAAAGCATGGTTAGCTCTATAATAATCAGACCTAAATTTATAGTGTTTTGCCACAGGTGTAGCAGGGATATTAATTATCTAACAGTCCAGAAAGCGACAGTTTTTTAAGAAAAACGGGCATAAAAAGTCATTAATCGGATATTCTTTGATATTCAGATCTCAATTATTCCCATTAATTTTTATCCTGGATTTCATATTACACCATACATTAACTTCTGCATAATGCGTGGTAATCAAGGTGTGTTGCCCATGCCTGCCCAAAATTGTTTCAAACGTTTTCATTGGCTGCTGAACTCTGTATATAATATGGAATAAACATTATTTACCAATCACAAATTCCTCTCTTGTTTTCTTTGTTATGGAAAAGTGTGTTATCCAATCATTCCTTGATGGAGAAAACAGCTACAAATTGAAATACTAATAAAATTATAGAAACTCAAAGTTGTTATTCTCTACTTTGTTTTCACTTCACGGTTTATCTATCACTGCACTTTTGAGTTGGTTGTATCAACGAACTTTTATATTACAGGTTGGCTTTTAAATTATAATATACAATACCATATAGTAAGCTACATGAAGTAGTTCAGACATAAAAACAACTGGAGAAGGAGAGAAAAAAATTGTATTTACTTTAATTTGGTCAAGTAATATATAATAACTTTATTGTCTTTATCAGCCAGGCTCTTGTCAACACTGGGCGCTAACCACGAATTACAAGGAGACAATTTAGAGAACACTTGTGTTACGAAAGTACATCCAAATAATATATTATTATACAATGTACAATAATAAGTTGATCTGCTTGTATATGCTGGTATTCATAGCATGTTGCCTTCAAGAAATGACTACAGCTAGGAAGTATTACAACAGCCAAATATTATTTGGTAAGTCTAAATATATATTTTTATAATAACATGACCTAGTAGGTAATGATTAATGTAAATAAGTGCCACCTTGGAGTGTGTAGTCTAACCCATTGCCTGGTGTTCCATCCCCGCAGGGGGGTCAGGGTTATTCTCAATTCGCCAAAAAAGTTTCAAAGTGATAACTAGGGCATAAGTTGGTAATATCAAATTTCCAAAGCATCTCCCTACCCTCTTGAAATTCATGGAAACCTATAGCAAAAACGTCAATTATTTATGCACTAATTTTCAGATGGTTTGATATAGCTAATGTACATTATTTCCTTACAAATTTGATTGCCGTTAATGACCAACTCAAATTTAGATTAACTGATTGGGGCTTTGAATGTATAATTAAACAGGAAAAAAAAGAGCAGTTTATGTAGCTACATTATTAAGCGTGGGCGTTGATTACAGTAAGAAGTGAGTGAAAGAACAGGCTCCCATAACGTCAGTCCGTGACTGTTGAATATCTTTTGTCGCCATGTTAGCAATGCTGCGTGCCCGGACATTGCTCTCACGTTCCGGAAATTGGGATCCTATGTACAGGTGTTTGATGTTGTCAAATAAATATATAATCAATTTGTAAAGTTGTTATTTGGCGTCCACTTTTCTATTATTATGCTATATATGTCTATATGCCTCTGCCCATTCATGGAATGGGTATGGAGCTCCCAGTGGGGCCCCCCATTCCTGTATTTTGCAGTACAAGTTGAATTGTACAATAGTTAAGCGCTGGCAAAAATTCATACAATAAATTAAAATCATTTTAATTATTAATACATTTTTTTATTTTTAACTTTTCATATTATCTTTTTATGATGCCCCGACTGCCAGCTCTCTTACTTTTATAAAACAAATTCAACGCTAAATTATTAATAAAGCCAATTAGTGAAATAATTAATTAAATTTTTTACTACTGCAATTCCCTGTTAAAGGTTATGTATGAGCTCAATGCGCATATTCGGTATGTTATATACAGCCAGATACTATGGTATGTTACATACAGCCAGATACTATGGTATGTTACATACAGCCAGATACTATGCCATTAAGTTTATTTCTGTCAAATTTTGTCAGGATATTCTTTGTATAACCATAGCTAGTAGAAATAATAAAATTGAATTCACAAAATTGAATTTTCGATGACAAAAATTCTTCCCCACCTGAATGTATCTGTTGTGAATTCTAATAACAAAAAATAGATGACTTATTCAGTTTCGTTGACTAAACAGATCGTCAACGATAAACGATTGAATATTCTTGGATTCCTATTTTTTTGGTTTAATTAATTCAGGACAGGACGGAAACCACACAAATCCACATCCTAGTGAAGTGGCAACGTCCCATTAAGGAACTTGTAAATTCTTTAACTCATCGTTTGTGTTCGACCGTATTTCTTGGAGTGAAGCCACATGAATTCTTTATCTAATCATTAGTGTCACCGATGTATGTTTTTAAGTAGATGTTAAGTAGTCTTTTTATGTGAGAACAACAATTTATATTCAATTTCCTCCATATTCTATCAATAAGTTATTGTTAATACTGGTGTTAAGATTACACTAATTTTTACTTATATACTGTAATATTGTCGTAAAAATAAGATTTCATTTAAAAATATAACTAAATCATTAATTTACAATGCAAATTATATGCACTAAAATTTGCTTATTTGCACAAAATAATAAAAATATAAGTATAATTATGATTTAAAAATAGTTAAAATAAATTTTAAAGTTGGTTTGGTAACATTTATCAATGCTGAACAGTTGGAAGGGCAGCACCATCTTCCACTTCAATAAAAATCAACCAAATATTAAATAAGTGTTAAATAAAAATTTAAAAATATAACTACTTATTGCCGTAATGTTCCGTTAAATAAAGTAACGGAATATTTTTACTGGACAATATTAAGTATTTCAAGCATTAATGTTCTTCTTATTTAAATTTACCATGCAAATAGTAATTATTATAATAGGTAACTTGACACCATAATTTGTCTTCTTCAATAAATATATTTAGTGTAATTTTTCCTTGGTTCTCAGTTGCTGATGGCTATCTATTAACTGGTTTACGTTACAGGGCATTCCGGAAAGAGGGGATCTAATGCCGGCGGTGACGGAGAAAAGTTGACTGACGTTGTGCGAAACTCCAAAGATCGACTGGATAGAGACGGGAAACTGACAAGGGATCAAGTGTTGGATGTTAGTCAGAAACTTTGAAATAAACCCACTTCTCGTATTTTATAATATATTATATCAAAAATTTAATCTAGAGTCATTCCTTGTCTATCCATGCTATCGTTTCAAGGGTGTTCAGTTACCGTGCGACATACTTATTGTAGTCGCTTTTGTCATGAGAAGGCCTTTGAGGTACATGTTTGGTTTAGCGTGATGCAGCTTTGAAGTGAGTGATAATAATAATGTAATAGTAATACAAATAAAAGGATATTAATTACCACCTTGGGCAAAAAACATTTTGTGGGAAAAATTTCCCCGAGTCTCGCACCTCATGACGTAAACACATGAACTGGATATCTATCGGTAATAGAAAATAGAAGGCAGTTTTATCAGGTGCAGTACGAGCCCATTATTCCGAATAGATCGCATGGTACCGGTACTTATATGAATGTTGATCCATTATTACTGTAGAATAGATGGACATTGAAGAGGCTTATTAATTTGTTAGTTGATTCAATAATTGCTGTAATACACGGTGTCATTCGATCCACAACCATTACGGTTTTACATCATTTCATTTCCTCCCCGCGCATCATACAGGATACGCCTTAGAGCGAATAATTGGCGTCTCAATAAATTCTACATGCAACGCATTTATTCATAGCATTATTTACAGGTGTTGCGATGCTGGTTCAAAGATTTGCGCCTATCTCCCATCTAATTTGGGGCGAGCCATGCAGTGAGTGATTCATCGGATTAATTAGATCAAATATCATTACAGGAGTAGATTTAATACATATTCATCCCGGTTTAGGAAGTTGTAGCCCCAGGTTTGACCCAGCTTAATGTCTTGCCTACACGGTAGGGTATCCTCTTTCCGTATGTGAATCAGAACGGATAAAGATTGATTGACCTTGTAACATGACTTTTCTCGTTTCTCGTAGAGTACGGAATTGTTAGAAACCAACTCAATCTGTAATCACATATGTCTTCTCCCAAGGCTTATTATACCTCTTATTTATTTTTATTTAAATGTGATGGTAGTTACCCAGTTCAAATTCACTCAACCCTGGTTATCAAATACTGTTGTACATTTTATCACGGTAATAAAATTATTTAGTAAAAGGTAGGGAGACAAGGCCCCAAATTGGCAATTATTTTCTCTGTTTATTCGAAATTTAAACTGAAATATTTCGACGATTGTGGTGTCGATGTAGATCAGATTGTGGTGGAATAAGTATAATTAATATAGGTTTACCATACCAAACTAAGTGTCCCAGTATGTTTGTCGAGTATCCATCACTCCAACTTACCTTCAAAATGTGACCTTCCTTTGTCGAAATGGTTCATCTGACCGGACGTGTACTGCACACCAGCTGACAGGTGCTCCTTGCTATAGTATCCTTGCCGTACTATACACTACCCTACAACACATACACCACATATATGTACTGTACTACTGTATGTCGACACACCTTTGCGTTGATTTGCACTCCATAGCATTTTAGTACTCACTTCGCTCTCATGCACACAGGCAGAATAATCTGCTGTTTCAATAAATAACATAATATATATTTACTTACCTGATAACATATCAGGTAACTGTCCTCAACCTTTTGTTTGAGGGAGTCTGCCTTTCTGTATATCTTTCTACCTACACCCTTCCCCCGCATTACCCACGATATATTACATATATTACAGTATATACACAATATATTACTAACAAAAAGTTATAATTTTTGTTACTTTTTCCTATAACATTTATTTATTCACCAGAATGTAATTTGTTTGACGTATTTGAGTACTACAACTGTATATGCCAGTCATTCTAATCGGCATAAGAATAATATGTTACGACACTTTCATAATTACTTTTAGAAATCAGTAATTATTACAGCAGGATAATATCCCTCGCCTTCCCTATTGCGGGATTTATTATTATATCTACACGTCCCCCCCCCCCCCCCCCCGCCCCCACCACAACAATTATAGACAGTTACATAATTAGAGAAGTCGGATTTTGAATTAAACCTATTCTAATTAGCTTTGCAATTATTGCTCCCGAAGGTTTATGGGAGTTTGAGTTAATTTTTTCGATTATGAGCTACACTGTATGTATATACTATGACGGGATGGATTCTGTGTAACTAGGATTTACAGTTAAACAGTAGTTTATAATTAGCCGTGGATAAAAATCTGTCGATAATTCAACGTTAATTATTTCCTAATTCTAGGAAAAGAATTGATCACGATCGCAGATTACTATTAATAATACACCATATTTGTATTAGGTCACTAAATAATACACCATATTTGTATCAGGTCACTAAATAATACACCATATTTGTATCAGGTCACTAAATAATACACCATATTTGTATCAGGTCACTAAATAATACACCATATTTGTATTAGGTCACTAAATAATACACCATATTTGTATTAGGTCACTAAATAAATACACCATATTTGTATCAGATCACTAAATAATACACCATATTTGTATCAGGTCACTAAATAATACACCATATTTGTATTAGGTCACTAAATAAATACACCATATTTGTATCAGATCACTAAATAATACACCATATTTGTATTCAGGTCACTAAATAATACACCATATTTGTATCAGGTCACTAAATAATACACCATATTTGTATCAGGTCACTAAATAATACACCATATTTGTATTAGGTCACTAAATAAATACACCATATTTGTATCAGATCACTAAATAATACACCATATTTGAATTCAGGTCACTAAATAATACACCATATTTGTATCAGGTCACTAAATAATACACCATATTTGTATCAGGTCACTAAATAATACACCATATTTGTATCAGGTCACTAAATAATACACCATATTTGTATGAGGTCACTAAATACTGTAATACACCATATTTGTATCAGGTCACTAAATAAATACACCATATTTGTATCAGATCACTAAATAATACACCATATTTGTATTCAGGTCACTAAATAATACACCATATTTGTATCAGGTCACTAAATAATACACCATATTTGTATCAGGTCACTAAATAATACACCATATTTGTATCAGGTCACTAAATAATACACCATATTTGTATGAGGTCACTAAATACTGTAATACACGATATTTGTATCAGGTCACTAAATAATACACCATATTAGTATCAGGTCACTAAATACTGTAATACCCCATATTTGTATCAGGTCACTAAATAATACACCATATTTGTATCAGGTCACTAAATATTACACCAGATTTGAATCAGGTCACTAAATAATACACCATATTTGTATCAGGTCACTAAATAATACACCATATTTGGATCAGGTCACTAAATAATACACCATATTTGTATCAGGTCACTAAATACTGTAATACCCCATATTTGTATCAGGTCACTAAATAATACACCATATTTGTATCAGGTCACTATATATTACACCAGATTTTTATCAGGTCACTAAATAATACACCATATTTGTATCAGGTCACTAAATAATACACCATATTTGTATCAGGTCACTAAATAATACACCATATTTGTATCAGGTCACTAAATACTGTAATACACCATATTTGTATCACTACTACTACTAGGATCGGCATGCTGCATTGCAGCTGCATTTTTAAGAATGCTGTGCCGGCTTATCGACAAAATTGCACCGCCATAACTCCCTATCACCCATGACATTTACTAGATCATCCGCATCTTCAAGGCCAGTGTCCTTTAAGATGCGTCTCAAAAAAGTCATGGGCTGTCCACCATGCTTATTCACTCCATGAGGCTGCCAAAGTACAAGATTATGCACTGGTTGGTCCTCACGGCGAAAGCAATGTCCTGCAAAGCGGAGGCGATTTTGTTCTAGTGTCAAGCTTGGGGGAACCAGTGAGACACCTCCAATGTTATATAGTGTCTGGTTGGAGATGTGTGCATTGTACTTGACACAATGAACCCGGCGTAGCATTCTAGTGAATGTGCCATCCAGAGATTTGGTGTCCTCAGCAGTTAGAGCCCAGCATGGACTCCCATAGAGGAGTACTGGAACTACTGTTGCTCTAAATAATCGGACCTTAATTTTCCGATTAATTCTCGGTGACTTCCAAATCCTGGAAAGCCTATTCAAGGCTGCCCATGCCTTTCCCTTACGTATTCGAAGGTCTTCACCTGACTTCCGGATCCATGATCCCAGGTAACAGAAGTCATCCACATGCTCAAGCATTCCATCTTTTGAGCTTATGCTTATCCGTTGTTCGCGCTTTTAGACCTTTAGCAGTTTAACCTGCCAAATTTAGGTATCTTCTAGGTTATAAATCGACTTTAGCCTATGACAAGTATTTGATACACTACATTAGACGAAGCCAGCCTATGCGCGACCATTCGCCCGCTGGATTTACCCGGGAGACTGGATTCGGAAGCTCTGACCTTATTGCGGTGTAGGCCTACTGTATTATTCGATTGATTGTTAATATATAATCTCTGACAAATATTATTCACTTTCGGGAAATATCAACAGTTCCTTTAGGACGTGGCGCTCTAAGTATATAAACAGAGTTATGACTTACACTAAACACAACAGGATGGCTATTGATTCACGTATAAAGCGCATTCTTTAGGAGATGCTTTGTTATCTATCAAACTCATGAAAACTACCGCACAATGCTGCACACCAATCTCCCGACCTTCACTAATTTTAGTCACATATAAAGAGAACAGCAACCGACACATGTAGGGCCTATGAAATCGCATTAGATTCACTCCAAAACCACTATAATGTAAGTCGCAATTGCTATATGTAACCGGTCTCTCACCTTCAGTATATCAAGAAGATTGGGGTTTTATGATTATTTATCGATATTCTCCAAATATAACAATATTCCATCAAATAAACCATAATAACCGACAGTAAATAGCAGTAAAATAATGCGGTGAAAGGTACATTCTGGCATTTGAGTCTGACCAGTTCGGTTTGTGATGTGCTATGCGTTATGATATGGTTTGATAACAGTTATACGTTTCTATGATCAAAGCCGTTCTAATGTTTGGCTAAAGTCTGAAACACAGAATAATTCCACAGCCGATGTTCTGGTATCAGGAAAAAAGGTAAACAAAGACCATAATGCATTGCGCGATTTCCCGGAGGCTTCTGTACAAATAAAATGAAAATCGCTCTGATTGGTCGACAGAACAAAGAACAAAGAAAAAGTTACACGTGGACATATCAGCTGACAGATGTCGTCATCTGAACTTACACTGTATCAAGAGTATTTTGGCGTATTGCGACATAAAATCGCTAGTTATGTCCGCTAAAGTACACATACCGAAGAAATGGCTTTTTATGTCCACTAAAACACCGGTACAGTAAGGAAACGGCTTTTTATGTCCGCTAAAACACCTACAGAGTACTTTGCGGGGAAAATGACTAGCTAATTCCGCAAAAGCCTTTACACCGCTCCCAGAAAATGGGATTTAATTCTATAAAATATAAAAAATCACAGTTTCTAAAATATAAAATAGTCTAAACAGTTAGTCTTTCTTGCGCGGACGGCGTTTACGCAGTTTTTTGAGGCTAGCAAGAGTCCTTTTCTCTTTGGGGCGAGCCACTTTACTAGGAGGGCTATAACTCCTGGGTGAAGGGTGCAATACAATTGCATCAGAAGGTTTAGGGTTACAGTCAGTGTGTCCGCCGGTCGAGGTACCCGGTTGATCGGTATCAACCTCAGTGGAACGAGGTCGAACAACCTTGAGAGCGCATTTTAAGACAGCAGCTCTTACTGGTCCCTGACGGGTCGTTTGCACGAAAGCGGTAAGTGGACCGTGTGTAGTGAGAATTTCCTCGATTTGATGATTCTTTTCAACTCGCGTTCTCTAGCTCTATAGGAATCGATATGCTTCTCCTCGAGCTGATTTTCCTCCGCTTGTTGTTGGAAGCATTCGTCTAAAACGCTTTTAGAGTAGAGTCGTCCAAGTTCGATATCTTCTTAGAGATTCTGGATTTCCTGATCGAACTGAGATAAAGCTAATTCGTTTACCGCTTGGACTTGCTGCTGCAATTTACGTTTCTCTAAACAATTGTAGGTTCCTTTTCCGATCTTTTGACGAGTAGTGTCCAACGCGTTTCGTACAACTCTCTCCTCCTCCTCGGTGACAGGTTGTATCGGGTTAAACCGGGACGATGATACGATTGAATGACGATATTAGGTGTCCGCGTCCCAATCTGGCTAGGGAAGATGGGCGAATATCTAGGGAGTCCACAACCGGAGTGCCACTGACTAACTTTTCGGGTGACACTAGATCTTTGAACAGTGAGTACAGTTCGGGAGGATCCGTGATTCTATTAGGATCAAGAGTCTGAGGTCTCACTAGGAAGTGAGGAGGTCTGACCGAGTATTCCGGAACTCTGATCATAGGTTTATTTAAGGATCGTTTGAATCGAATGAGCGTAGGTGATACATCGAACAAATTTCGCTCGAAACTCCCGTAAATATAGCGAGTAAAACCGTGTTTAAAGCAACGTCTCCGCGGATGTTTATGTCTTTCCGTTTGCTGATTGGGTCTAGGGCATTCGTCGCAGTAATACCAAAGACGCACGTCCTGCAGGGGAAACGCGGGTGATCGTTCTCCAGTTTTACAATATTCCTCCATCTGTTCGAAGCTATCTGGGATGACAGGTAGTGGTCGATCGGCGGTAAGATACATCATAGTGAAATAGAGCCGTTTGAGTTCTATCATAGGGTCATGATGTATACCTTGAGGATATCGAGTTTCTAGATTTTGTTGACTGGCAATATTGAGATATGTTTCTCTCAGGAATTCCAGATAATCGTTGAAGTTACCGCGTTTATCCGGTTCTTTAACGTCTTCTCTTTCGAGTCGATTTCGAATAGAATTTTCGCATTCGATTTTAAGTTTATCGTTCCGACTCCGCTGGGTAGGATATTTAAATAGTACCATTTCCCTTTCGGTGTCGACATAGTCCGTATCGTGTAAATCGATAGGATGGCCAGTAGTTAAGAAGTCCATATACGTACCATTACGATGCGTATAGCGAGCGGTGAATTTTCTATAGTCCAATTCACGCGTAAGTTGCTACTGGGACATCGGCGGTTCGATATAATGACCATCGTCCTCCGTAGTAGTTGGACTAGCGTCGCCGCGTATCAAGCTATCAACAAACGCTTGTAAAGGTAGAGTATATCGCTCCCTGATACCAAGATCATCTTCTATCAACTCAGTCATAGCTGCTATATGAGTTTATCAATATTATAATAAGTTTATAATTAGGCTAGCGGGCGTCGCTGCCTACCCCTCTCGGCCCCCGGACAGTGCAAGATCCTCAGCGCCGATGTACCGTCGTCGCTGTGTTTTTCGCCAACGTAGTAGCTACACAACGACAACGATAACCGGCACAAGTCACTCCACTGTCCGTCCCAAAGGCTTAGATTTACTTCAGGTTCTTGCTGCAGAGTTAGGGTTACTTTCACAATTGCGACTCGCTACTGTAAACACACTTTAGAAGTAACATTCACCTATAAACGCACAAATTCCACACAACTGTCACAAATTGTACACATGCAGGCCATTTGTCCGTTAGTCAGTGCCTTCCAGAATGCCACGTTATTATTATGTATCCTTGGATACTAGCAGTGTGCTATTTATTCCCTATGGTATTCAATGGGGCAAGCTTTCTATTGTTCTTTTAACTTGCTTCTAATTCTAGCGTGGTTGTTGCTATGGTGACATTATGGAAAGCTAGCAGTAGAATTAGGGTAATTCTCATGCACACAGATCTGGGATGCTATTTAATAGTAATTCTTTAATTGTCAATATCCCCTTTATACATGATTTTATGAATTCGGCTATTGACTATATATTGGAGATTCTCGCACACTAATACACTTAATAGGGTGAATCTCCGCTCCCATGATCTATTAATTAATGGAATTTTGGGAATGTTACAAATTGTATAAAAATGACAATTTATCAAATTCATTAAAAGATATGAATTTAAATTTATTCCCGTAAATTTTATTATTTAATATTAAATAGACACAATTTTATTCCAGAGCATGTCTGGGGACTAGGATCCTGAATTCTAGGACATTTGTCCTTTTAAGAGTATCGGTAAGTGCTACGATATCTTAATAGACTAGAATTTTAAAGGATCTAAAATTTTACAGATTTTGATTTATAGATTTTCTAGAGTTAACTTGTAAATAGTTACTCTATTGTATTTATTTGACAGATTTTACAAATATTAATAGTTAATATTTAAGATGGGCACCGGTTTATTCCAGAACATGTCTGGGGACGTTAACCACTGATTCTAGAATTTTGTCTTTCAAGTATATCGGTGGGTGCCGCGATATCTTAATCGACTAGAATTACAGATGGTCAAAGGGTTTAACAGATTTATTTTGCCTTTTACGCTACTGTTAAAGGGACATCACGCTACTATATGTATTATTTAATATACGGTATGAGAGCAATATCGCAAGAAGCAATGTCAGTGAGAAGAGGCAAGTCGTTTCCAAGGTCTATCTAGAGCTTGGTTAAGCCTGGTTTAGGATCTGAATTTTGCATTCCTAATACTCTACTTACCAATAATACTTGAATATAGTAGGAGCTTTATTGTACTTTAATAAGTACGGACATTTCATCTTACTGTAGTCACGTATTTATAATGTACTACGGACAGTAAGGAAAGAGAAAAATAATTATTTCTCGCCGTCGCACTAAATATATAATATAATAGTAATTAAGTAATAAATGCGAATATATATGGCACTAATCTAGTAAATAATCGCTAAAATAACATTCTACTAAATAAAATTAAAGAAAACGATTATTATAAAATTAAGTAATAATACATACATAAGTATAAAATAATAAGAACAAATATAAAATAATATAGTCACACACCCACTCCAGACGCTGTTACGTTGGGGAGTCCCTAGATGTTTGTTGGATTAGGGAGGTGGTCGTGGGAAGAGTATCTTGCCTTCCATAGTTTCCGGAGAGTTCTCTGTCTCTTTCCAGTAAACATAAACGACCAACTGGGCGATTGAGCTGCTGTGTCTCGAAGACAATTCCCGGTTTCTTAAAGTTACGTCGCATGACGACGAGTTCTACCGATCGCACCAAACCATCATCCGAGATATGAGTCTCGATGATACGACCTGTCTGCCACCGCTTACGTGGAAGATCTGAATCCACAATAAGGATCATGTCTCCAGCGCTGACGTTTTCTTGCTGCGCAAACCACTTAGTTCGAAGTTGTAGCGTGGGCAGATAATGTTTTTCGAAATGGTCAGCGAAACGACGGGATAACAACTGCATAAGTTGCCAAGTTTGCCGGCAGTATTCGTCTCCGTCCGTGATTTCCGATCGTGGGAGCATGGCTACAGGTTTCTTCAGTAGGAAGTGCGCGGGTGTTAGCGCTTCCATGGAATCGGGACTCGATGAGACTGGCATAAGCGGTCTCTTGTTGAGATAGGCGGCGATTTCCTCCATTAACGTCCGCAAAAGTTCGTCGGTGAGATACGCGCGGCACGGCACTATAAAGTGAAATGCGGTCTTCACGCTCCTGATTAATCTCTCCCAACTTCCTCCCCACCAAGGGGCGTCGGCGGCATTGAAGGTCCAGCTAGACGCTGTTACCCTTAGCTGATCGTCCACCTGTCTTTGGTTCCAATCTTTGACGTAAGCTTTGATTTCATTGTTGGCACCAATGAAGTTCGTTCCCTTATCAGATCTCATCGTGTTACTAGTTCCAAAGCGAGCGATCTGTCGGCGTAAGCTCAATAGGAAGCTGTTGGTAGATAAATCGTTCACCACATCGAGATGGATAGCTCTACAAGTCATACAAACAAAGATGACGCACCATCTCTTGACTATAGTCCTAGCACGATATACTTCAATAGGGCCAAATAAATCTACACCGGTATTAGTAAAGGGTGGTTCATAGAGGCTTACTCGTTCCCTAGGTAATTCTGCCTCTCGCTGTGTTAAAGGCCTACTGAATGCTTTCCTACAGGGTATGCAGTTCCTAAGAACTTGGTTCAGAGCTCTACGGGGTTTATAAAAATAATAGCGAGTTCGAATTTCGCTAAGAACTCGTTCTCTACCAGCATGATAAAGCTTACTGTGAACATCTACAATCATCTTGATTTGTATTTCAAGATTTCTAATGAGTATGGGAAACTTAGTGTCAAAGGATAATGGAGCATTAGTTAGTCTTCCTCCAACACGTATTAACCCATCTATCATTGTGCTAGAGAAACGATCCCTTAAGCGCATCTGTGGATTTCTTAACAATAGGAAATACTTATCGGAATCCTCATAGCATTGCAGGAGTCTCAACATCTGCTTATTGGTTTCTTCATGCTCCTGGTAACTGATCTTCTCCTTCAGAAACCTGTGGGATATCTGGTATTTGGGAAGATCTTTAACAACATGGACCTGCGCAGATGTCAGTGGAGCGGTATCACTAGTGGTCTTCGTCCTGGAGTAGTGATGATGAAAACATCGCTTTAAATATGTAACGGCCTTACAGAGCCGATTCCAGGAACTATAGTGATGTATCACTCTCTGCAGGAGAGGTGAGAGTCCTTGCGAGACGTCTGGTATTCCAGATTTCCAATCCCTCTCTCTGATTTCCACAACAGACTTATTTGTGGCTGTGGGTTTCGGATCCAAAGCGTCGTCTCCGGAAGTGTGTAGTACAGACAGATCTACCACGGGTTTAAATAACTTCGATTTACTCGCCCGAGTTTTAGGTTTGACTTTCTCCGCTCCCTTGGCCTGTCTAATCTCCGCCGTAGTAAGATGAGGAGGCCATTCATCCTCTTCTTTGCTTAGGAAGTCGGGTCCACCTAACCAGTCTGGAGTATCTATCAGTTCTTGTGGAGTTGCTCCCCTTGAGGCGATGTCGGCTGGATTAATCGTTCCAGGGCAATGTCTCCATTGATCTATCTTCGTGCGACTAAGTATAATGGCTACTCTGTTGGTAACGAAGACGCTGAACTGACAGACTTCATTGGTTATATACTCCAACACGAGCAAAGCATCGGTTCAATAGACAGTTTTCTCCAGTGGATAGTCGATATGTTCTGTTACATTCCGGCCAATGGCTGTAGCGTATAGAGCAGCTTTTAACTCCGCTCGAGGAACTTTCAACTTGTTGTTTATCAATGCCTTAGAGGTAACCAAGGCGACTTTGATTCCATCCGGAGTTTCAACTCTCAGGTAGGCTACTATACCTATTCCCATATTGCTGGCGTCTCCAAACACATGGAGTTGATAGGAATACGTAAGGAGAACATGACCAAAATATGAACGGGAAATTATAAAGTTCTCGATGGCTGGTAGAGAATCTTCCCATTTCATCCACTTCTTTAATAGTTCTCCCTTAAGTGGATCGTCCCATGAGTGGTTTTCAAGCCACATTTGTTGTACTAAACTCCGAGCAATCAATATAACTGGGCTAATAAATCCCAATGGATCGAAATAAGTGCTCAGGATACTTAGACAAATCCGTTTAGTCCGAACTGGATTATCTCGCTGTTTTAGCTGGAAAAACAGGATATCTCTCTCTGTGTCCCATTTCAAACCCGTTTAGTCCGAACTGGATTATCTCGCTGTTTTAGCTGGAAAAACAGGATATCTCTCTCTGTGTCCCATTTCAAACCAAGTGTCTTGGTTTCTGGAAGATCGTCCTTGATTAGGTCTAGATCTTTAACTCCTCGATCTTCTACCGGGATCGATTCCAGAAACTCACGTGAGTTGCTGGTGAATTTAGTTAATCGAAATCCACCTCTTTTCAAGCACTCTACCGTTCCTTTGGCGACATCAATGGCTTCTTCCACCAATGGGAGGGACTTTAAATTGTCGTCCATGTATATATCCCGTGTGATGTTGTCTATAACCTCTTTAGAGAAGGCGTCCCGGTTGTCATCAGCAGTGGTGCGCACCACTGAGCAGGCGTTTGAAGGGCTTGAGATGATCCCAAAAGCCTGGATGGTCATCCAATACTCCACCGGTTTCTGGTTGAGGTCTCCTTCAGGCCACCACAGAAATCGTAGGCTGTCTCGATCCCTATCCAGCGCCTTGACTTGTAAGAACATGCCTTCTATATCGGAGGCGAAAGCGATTGAATATTGTCGTAATCTTAAGAGTATTCCCAACAAGGATTGGAGTAAGTTGGGTCCTGGTAACAACTCGGAATTAAGGGATTGGCCCATGTAGAGGGCGGAGCCTTCAAATACTACCCGGACTTCATGGGGTTTACCGGGTTTGGGAACGTAACGTAATGATGTGTTAGATAGTACGTTCTCTCAGTTATGGGTGTTTCTTCCGGTACTCGCTCCGCATATCCCTTGTCAATAAATTTCTTCAACTGAGTCTTGTACATTTCTTTAGCTGAAGCATTTGCCGTAAGGCGTCGATATAGTTGTGCAATTCTTTTCTCCGCCAAGGGTCAGTTGTTTATAAATTTAGGTTTTCGCTTTCGAAATGGTAGACCGATTTCATATCTACCTTGATCTTTAAGAAAACGTGTAGTTGTCTCCTGAATCTGCTTGGCTCTTTCATCTTCTACCAATAGGGCCTTATCGTAGGAATTGGGCTCTACAGCCTCTTGAGTAAAGAATCATACGGCGTGTTCATCGCGAGTCTTCGCGTTGTAGTGATCTATCACTTCATTCAGTTCGTCGTTGTACGCTGATTGTTCTGCTGGATGAATGAGGTGACATAGGTTCACTTGGTTTTGCCAAGTATCGTTTTCTGTAAGGAGGTCGATGGTCTTCTCCTCGTTGAAGAGTTGGTGGATGTCGTCATTATCTGAGGATTATGGAGTTCCCTCAATTATGTCATCTACCTCACTGAACTCCTCTTCCCATTCTCTTACCTGGTATACCCATTATTTGGGTAACCTTTCCATGAGAGTTCTACGGGAAGGGCCAGTAAAGTACCAACCTACTCTAGTTCTTCCCGCATAGGCTTGTAGTGGTTGCGGTTGAGCAGGCCGATTTCTCCAATGTCTCAAGCGCCTCATGCGCATTTTGGCCGATGAGTATTTGCACTCCAGGGTAGTCTGTGTTGAATCTAGGTATCTTAAGCTGCTGGGTGAAATCGTCCTCATCCCAGTTATAAGGTTCCACTTGGCTGGTAGCGAAGTTCTTTATCGCCACCATTTTTACTGACCTTATACTGTGTTCTCCTAGTTCATCCTGGGGGGTGGACAACGCGCCTACGTAGTAGTCTGTAGCTACTGTAGATTTCCAATCCTGCATAATTCCTGAAAGGTTCAACTTAGTTCGGAACTTGGGTTGTCCAACAAAGATGTCTTCGGCTAGTTCTTTGTCGATGAATGTTCCGGTGCTGCCGGAGTCAAGGAGGGCGTTCACTATATAGCTCCCTTTTAACCCGTGGACTCTCAACTGCACTACGGGAAATTCTCGGATCCCTACATTGGAAGTTGATGCTTTCCAAGATGGTTGTCAGTCAGGAGTAGTTAGAGGGGCTTACTGTCGGTGTCCTTTTCATACGTAAGTGCTCGATACACTGCGGTATTTATTAGGTAACAGGATTCGTTTTCGTCGGAGAATTCATCCGTATAGAATCCTTCCATCTCAGAACTTTGATCAGTGTCGTTCACATCACTGAATTGGACATGTAGTTCGGACTCACTTACCTGACTCGGGCTGTTTCTTTCGAATTCAGTGTGCAACAAGAAATGATGTTTTGCGCCGCACTTAGCACACCTTGCGTCGGAGTAACAGGTTCGTCGTTGGTGTCCTCGTCTGAGGCAATTATAACACAACCGCTTATCCCACATGACTTCACATCTATCTTTTAATGATTTCCTCAGGAATTCATCACACGCACTTAAACGGTGGGGCCCGTCGCACAACACACATTTTGGTTTGATGTTACTTACCTTACTTTGGATAACGTTGTGCACACTCGTTCTTTCCTCGGGCTTTCTTCCATGAATTCTCTTAGGAGACGTAGGAGGAGTTTTTCTTACCTGTTCTCTCCTGTCATTGGTTCGAGACTTGAATTTACTTACGTCCTTAGGCGCTTTGTTGTCATAGTAAGATCTTTCAGTGTCTTTCCCGCTGTCTTCCTCTTGAGAAGCCTGGCTTTCGCCGTCGTCTGTATAACACACTGGTATTACCTTTCTCCTAGAAACGGGTTTCTCACTTACCTTATTTTCCGGTGTCTTCTCTCTGGACTGCTTTAGGAGCGGTAATTTTACCTCTCCATCTAAGAATGACATGAAATCAGCCATGGTAGGATCTCTTCGTTGTTGTTCCATCATATATAACACTTTCTTGTCCCAGCGTGTACCTACTCCGCCCTTGGGCAAATTAGATGCTAAGGCTCCTACAACCATAGAATTCTGGTATTCATGAGACTTACCTAACCAATCTAGTTGTCTACAGATCTCCTGAATCTCGTCGGAAAACTCTATAATCCTGCTGCTAAGAAACTTTCGGGGCGCCATTAATTTCGCATATAAATACCTAGCTATGTTAGTCCTATTACCATACCTGATGTTCAGTGTATCCCAAACTTGTCTTAATCCATCTGGATGTCCAATAAACTTTAACGCCATTAACTTGGGAGATCCTTCCAAGCACTCGATGAGGAATCTAAGTCTCTCCGAATCTCTCTGTTAGATAGCACAGAGTTCTGTATGTTATCTTTATAATATTCATTAAAAGGTAACCATTTCATCTCATCTCCATTGAACTTGACGATCTCTCCCACCTTTACCGCTTGACGGGCTTCAGTTCTAGCCATTTGACGCATAAAACTTTCTTGGGCCATCGTATTATTTAATATCGAGTTATCGGTATATAAATTTCTCGGATTATTATCAGGTCTATATGGAATATCATTGTCAACAGGTTTATAATTACCCTTAATAGGGTTTACTATAGGAGTTTCTACTTCACTAGCAGTATAGATGCGTGTAGGCTCCACACCTTGCGCATGAAATACTTCAGACCTAACAGGTTGACACATTGTTACCGGGGTTGGTGGTATACCCCTTTGGGTATTTACTAATTTATCGCGTTCCAACGCGATACTCTGCTGCACCTCTTGCAACTCTAACCTACTTTCCCTTACCGTGCCCTTGAACTGCTGAACAGTTCCTTCCATCTCCCGGACCTGCTGAGAGGAGCACTTACGGTGTTCCCTCAGCTGCCCGAGCAGGAGACCCATCTCCCGTCGTCCCTCAGCTACCCACTCGACCGCCGAAGCGGGAGTCGCCAACATAGTAGCGGGCGAGCGAGAGACGACGGGCGATAAATTCTTGATATCTTGCTCGGCGTCCAGGACGGGTTCGGACTCGGGAACAGTCCTACTGGGCACAGTTAGTTTAGTACTGTGCAAAGGGAATTTAGAGGTAGGTTCTGGGAGTACAGGTGTCTCTATCACCGAAGGGGTGGCTTCGAGAACAGGCCTAATTATTTCAGGCTCATCTACTATAGTAGGGAGTCTTTCTATTTTAATAATTTGGTCTGTGGGTTCTGTACTACCTAAGTCTGTGCTAGCTAGTTGCCTTCTAACAGCTGGGGGCAAATCAGGCAATTTCTGATGGTGAGGCATTCTTCTACGTCTGCTTAGACGAGATCTATTTCCTCCGTCTTCAGGATCGGTGGTATTGCCTTCATCAGATGATGTAAATCCCTGCCTTTTGGGAGTAGATCGACTCATCATCTGCATTTGACTGGCTGTTAACTGTTTATTTATGCAGTCTTGCTTCTCTTGAATATTTTCCAACTCTAGTTGGGTGGTCTCCTCAGACGCTCTCCGTTCTGCTTCTGCCACTGCCATCTTTCTTTCCGCCTCTGCCGCTGCCGCTTTTCTTTCCGCTTCTGCCGCTGCCGCTTTTATTTCCGCTTCTGCCGCTGCCGCTTTTCTTTCCGCTTCTGCCGCTGCCGCTTTTCTTTCCGCTTCTGCCGCTGCTACTGCCGCTGCTGCTGTCTTTCTGTCTTCTATACGTCTTTTCTTTACTTGTTCTTCTTGGACCCTAGCGATGCGGAGGCGTTCATCGAATTTAGCTTGGTTCGCAGCTAACATTTCCGCATCTATCGCGTCCAACACAAACTTGGCTCCTTCACTATTACGACGAAGTCCAGCCAGCCTTCTCCTCAACTCTTCATCACCTAGAAATCGTTGATAGTCTGACAGATAGATGTCAATATCGTCCCTCTCATGCGGTTTCTCTGCTGTCGCTTCACTTTCCACTTGGGAAAAGGTAGCGTCTGTTGATTTTCCATGGGTTGAGCGCTCAGCCAGCTGAGATTTCCACTGGGCCGTTCCTTGGACTTTAAGACTCACCCGTTGGAACCAAGTCTTTATGGCAACTTGCAACGACGTGTCTTGGCTTCTCTTCGAGGCTTCCTCAAAGACCGAAAGGATTAGTCTGATCCTTAAGATTCGTTCTCGAACTTGATAAAGCAGCTCTCCCTGCTCTTGAGGTCCTTGACGTTGTTGAAACAGGTGTTCCTCTAATCGCTCAAAAGAACTGAAGAATCCCTGTACATATCCTGCTGCCGACCTCTTCCACACAGCTGGATCTCGAGTATCCTTTACTACTCCCATCCTGTATAAATCCTCCCAGGCAGCTTCCGATAAGTTAAATGGGAGTCCGGGTCCGGGGAAGTTCCATTGCGACTCGACAATAGACTTCAGTTCCTCTCTTGTGTATCCCGCATAACTATCCTTGGTCGATCGCTTACTTCTCGCCCAATCAATTTGGTGTTCCTCCACCGCAATCAATACCCTAGTGAGTACGGCTGCAGGAAGGATGAGAAGGGGATCCGAATAAACCTCATCTGCCATCTTTGCTCCGCGCTCGGGTGTCAGCTCTACAGTATCCGAACTACTGGAGCTGTCGGGCCGCTGAGAAATAAGTTCTCGGCTCGAGGGTTGCTGCTGTTTAGCAGCTGCTTCTTGATCCTGCTTGACTTGAGCCCGAGTGCCTATGATAGACCTACGGTGTTGGACTAGCCTAGGGTCTGATACTACTACTGGAGGGATGATCTTTCTTACAGTAGGAGGTGAGTTGAACTTTGGTCTCACATGTTCCACACTCCTGTCTGGTTCACAGATGGTTGTATCTAGGAGACTGTCTGACAGGTTTTGCTTTGTGTCAGACATGTTTGTTTGTGCAGTTGAATGCCTACTGCTGTATTACAGTTAAAGCAAGTCTAATAATTCAGTATCAACTGTTAGCCTAGTAATTAATTACCGATATCGTTACTCAGTGTAACGTGATATATTTACAATATATTAGAATACCGATATGCACTTATAGTATATATATAAGTATTATTACAGACTAGGTTTGTCACAGAATACCGGTATATAATTTCAGCGCAAATATATAGAATATATAATAAGCCTATCGTGAATACCGGTATACAGCTTACACTTATAGTATATATAAGTATAATTATAGACTAGAATTAATTACAGAATACCGGTATATAATTTCAGCACAAATATATAGAAATATATAATAAGCCTATCGTGAATACCGGTATACAGCTTACACTTATAGTATATATAAGTATAATTATAGACTAGAATTAATTATAGAATACCGGTATATAATTTCAGCACAAATATATAGAAATATATAATAAGCCTATCGTGAATACCGGTATATCAATTATTTTAGAATAATTGAATTTCTGAATTTTCAGGGTTACTTGGTTACTTTACTTTACTTTATTACCGTTATTTAAGCAGTAGTCCAACTGACATTAAGACCTAATTGTTATATGACAGGCCTACTATTTTATAAATCGGTTTGAGTTGATTTATAATATATATACCCGTTTAATGGGTTTTGTTACAATATTTGAAATAAATGTTATTATTTCTGGGAAGGAGTCACTACACAGAAGCTGTACGCTCTCAGTGAAGTGCTACTTGTTGGACACTAAAACAAATAATTCTACTTTACTAAGTTACTTATTACTACAAATTATGTACAATTGCGGGGTGAGATTACAATCTCTAAATAAACACAAAAATTACACTTACGAATTTTTTAGGGTAATTTTACAAGAAGTCTACAAACCAGCCTAACAAAGGGTTAGAATATCTGGTTATTACAAACGGACAGGATACTACGGTATTTGAAAATAATAAAGCAGTAGTAAATATACTGCGTTGTCCAGATAGGAAAAATACCACCGTCTGACGACTTATAGCCGTAACGCTATAAGTACTACGTTATGTATCACGGAGTGTTCCTACCTAGAAGTTAATTACCGCGGCCTACCAGAGCCAACGTGCCTATTAACCACTTTACAACACAAATATACTGCCTACACACTAATTACCTTCGGAAAGCACTGTACACTAAACCCTAAATTAGGTACAAGTACTTATACAACAAATAACCAGCAGTTAAAAATACTTGTACAGCTAAAAGAACCACGGTATCTGCCGGAGTGACTAGAGCATAAAATCACCAGTCTTTACCTACGCCAAACAGCCCTGATGTAGTACCGGGGTTAATTTAACTATAACGGTATGTATAACAAGCACAATTACTGTAGGAATAAACTTGGGGGTATGTATGTTGCGAATAATCGCAAAAACTCTGAATAATAAATATTACGCTACCCGTACAGACTACACAAACAAAATACAGACCAAATGCTAGCAGACTACTATCAAGCCTAAATAAACTACAGTATATGCAGACTCCGAAATGGTTAGTTAGTATGCGTTCTAACCGAGTAGTACGACTTATTCTTTCGGGGGGATTTACCTTACAGCACTGGATGCACACCACGTTCCTAACTAGTACTTTATCGGACATACACTCTACACACACTGCAATCTCTTCAGACTTAACAACAGTCAGACAACAGTCCAGCCTACAAATTTCCTGTACAATCTGAGCAGGCTTACACGTCTTCTGTTCAATATTAACCTACAAATAAATAAAACTGAAAGAAATAAGTAAACCATACAAAGGAATAAGGGGTGATCAATCCCTAATCCCCTAACAGCCTACAATATACAATATATCACAATCGAAATAATACTGGTGTACCTGTACTGCTGTAAGTACCGGTTCGGGTGGTTAGGTAGTTAGGCCTACTGGTTACCGGTTGACCGGTACTTTAGTCTTTATTGCCTACGTCACAATAAAGATCCTATAACTGTTATTGTTCGCGCTTTTAGACCTTTAGCAGTTTAACCTGCCAAATTTAGGTGTCTTCTAGGTTATAAATCGACTTTAGCCTATGACAAGAATTTGATACACTACATTAGCCGAAGCCAGCCTATGCGCGACCATTCACCCACTGGATTTACCCGGGAGACTGGATTCGGAAGCTCTGACCTTATTGCGGTGTAGGCCTACTGTATTATTCGATTGATCGTTAATATATAATCTCTGACAAATATTATTCACTTTCGGGAAATATCAACAGTTCCTTTAGGACGTGGCGCTCTAAGTATATAAACAGAGTTATGACTTACACTAAACACAACAGGATGGCTATTGATTCACGTATAAAGCGCATTCTTTAGGAGATGCTTTGTTATCTATCAAACTCATGCACATTACCGCACAATGCTGCACACCGATCTGCCGACCTTCACTAATTTTAGTCACATATAAAGAGAACAGCAACCGACACATGTAGGGCCTATGAAATAGCATTAGATTCACTCCAAAACCACTATAATGTAAGTCGCAATTGCTATATGTAACCGGTCTCTCACCTTCAGTATATCAAGAAGATTGGGGTTTTATGATTATTTATCGATATTCTCCAAATATAACAATATTCCATCAAATAAACCATAATAACCGACAGTAAATAGCAGTAAAATAATGCGGTGAAAGGTACGTTCTGGCATTTGAGTCTGACCAGTTCGGTTTGTGATGTGCTATGCATTATGATATGGTTTGATAACAGTTATACGTTTCTATGATCAAAGCCGTTCTAATGTTTGGCTAAAGTCTGAAACACAGAATAATTCCACAGCCGATGTTCTGGCATCATGAAAAAAGGTAAACAAAGACCATAATGCATTGCGCGATTTCCCGGAGGCTTCTGTACAAATAAAATGAAAATCGCTCTGATTGGTCGACAGAACAAAGAACAAAGAAAAAGTTACACGTGGACATATCAGCTGATAGATGTCGTCATCTGAACTTACACTGTATCAAGAGTATTTTGGCGTATTGCGACATAAAATCGCTAGTTATGTCCGTTAAAGTACACATACAGAAGAAATGGCTTTTTATGTCCACTAAAACACCGGTACAGTAAGGAAACGGCTTTTTATGTACGCTAAAACACCTACAGAGTACTTTGCGGGGAAAATGACTAGCTAATTCCGCAAAAGCCTTTACATCCGTTCAGAGACTTCCTGAGGACTTTCAAAGTTAATTGTCAAAATTTAGGTCTTTCTGGAGTTAATAAAACGACCAACACTAGAAGCAGCATGTTCTAATGAGCTGAGGAGCCGTTGGGCTCCCTCTAGTGATTCTGAGAGTACTCCTAAGCCATCAGCAAAGTCTAGATCAGTTAGGTACTTGGCAGGATTTCCTCGACTTCTGGAGCCAGTAGGTGGAGTTATCATCACCCCATCATCATTATGATGATCTAAGGACATGCGTAGAACATAGTCAACAACAATTATGAACAAGAATGGTGCAAGTGTGTCTCCCTGGAGGACGCCCCATAACACTTCAAATGGTTCTGTGTCACCGTCAACAGTAGACACAAATGTTGTCGAACCATCGTATACTGATCTGATTGCTGCAATAATTTCATCAGGAATCCCATATAATGAAAGTATGCTGAACGTGAACATACGTGAGTGAGAGACTGAATCAAAGGCCTTGAAGAAGTCAAAAAGATAACAGCCAGATGCCTGTCTTTATTTTTGATAACTCTTCAATTATCCTTCTAAGTGCCAAAATGGGCTCCATGGTCCCACGACCTTTACGGAACCCATTCTGATTTCCACGGAGCAGTCTCTCAATGGGATCCCTGATGCGATTTAATAGAATTCTATTGTATAGCTTTGCAGCAATCGAGATCAATGAGATTCCCCGAAAAGAACCATAGAGTGTTAGGTTGCCCTTCTTGGGAACTGGCACCAACTTATTTGTTTTCATTTCTTGTGGGACTCTTGTTGTTCGGTACATGTCTACTACAGTATGATGGGATAGATGAGCTTTAAACACTCAGGTATTTTAAAGACCTCAGGGTGAACACCATCTAATCCACTGGCACGATTGGTCTTAAAGCTCTTTGCAGCAGCCTTCACTTCTGCAAAGGAGATATCACCAATGGGAATATCTGGGAGTACAGACTCAGACACTTTTACTTCTATAAAGTTATCAGCCCAATACCCTGTCATTATTGAGGAGCTTTTCAAAGTGGGCCTTCCAACCATTGAGGCGATCGGCTGGTGATTGGTGATTCAGCCTTAACCTTGGTGGTTGGTTGGCTTTTTCGACCAGCAAGCAAGTTGATCGATCTCCATGCCTGGGGTGATTGCCTGCTGTTGTCAGCATCATTGATGGCATCAACCTGTTGGTTTATTAGCTCCTGTAAATTAACAGAGTACTGCCTGTTCAGGGACCTAGATGCAGCCTTAACGGCATTCTTGGCCTCTGTAGTCTGTTTGAGTCGGGACTCTTTCTGCGCCTTGTAGAGGTCATTTCGGCACTTTTGAATTTTGTTGTCAGTCAAGGGGGCCCGTTTTCTGTTTCGAGGGTATACAGGAACTGTTTCTGCAGCTGCTAACTTAACTGCCTCTGTGAAGGCAGTATAGCCCTCACAGTGATCTGCCGCCCCAGAGGCAAGAACCTCATACCTGTTGCTCAGCTGTAGTGTGAAGCTGCATCTCACACTTGGCTGTTGCAACAGAGAGGACCAGTCATGCCGCGGCAAAGCAGATTTCGATATTTGTATCAGGTTGCTAAATAATAATCCGTATTTGTATTTCCACTTTTATTAAAGGATATACTGTATATAGAGAGTTTGATTTTAGTGGTTGTCCAGTCCACTGCATTTATTTTTTTCAAATGGAAATTGTTCATAATTCCTCTCCAATGTACCTACAGTACCTTAGAAAGTAACTAGAAATCATAACATCGACTTATAAATGAGGAATGCTAGGCCTATGATGAATGCAGATTAAGATCCAAGTATACCATCGGAGGTCAGAGATAGGGGGTCAGTAGGCTACGGGATTACCCAACATGCACAGGGGCCCCACCAGTTTATCACACACACCTGATCTATCATACACAAGATAGTGCGGGGGGGGGGGGGGGGGGTGCACAACGCCTTCCAGTCTTCAGCCTGTTCTGAGGGGGGTTGTAATAATAAATACCACCCCTTTTCTTTGCTTAGGGCTGGCATCTTTAATCCAATCTTACTCTTGTTCTATACATGTGGTATTTCTATTTGTTCTAACGCTGTGTGTACAGTAGGAGCCCGAAGTACTACCTGTAATATTGGTAAAACTACTAGAGCTGGTAATATTGTAAGCATCTATTCAAAAAAAATATCGATTTTAACAATATATTATTCTACTTTGTATCTTTCTATGTGCTGGAAAAAAGGTTGTCAGTTTTGGTTTAGTATTTCTGTGGATGGTTCTTGTTCGGCAGGTGTCCAAGACAGGTTACGCATATTGGAGGTACCGGTGTACCGGTAGGCCTACCGAATATAGTGCATAGGGTTACCGCTTCATCATACAATAGATAGGCTCTCGCTGGGATTCCAATATTTATTCTTGACCATATCTTATTGCTATTGTATGTATACGGATAGGCTTCTTAAGTGCTTCACCAACCTTTTCTACGGCTTAGAGTTAGCATGGTGTGCTATTAAGTACAGCTTGTATTATAACAGTTTAGTTATTGTGACGTATGTACGGATGTAGTTTCAAATCTTATCAAAATGTTTTTATAAAATGAAGCGAAGCAAAATTACTAGAAGCTGAAAAAGTATTATTCTTCTATTTCTATCGATTACTTATATTTAATCAGCTGTGGGTTACATTTTATGAAGATCTCTGTTGCAGTTTATTTCATGGCCGCTTTGCAGGACATTGCTTTCGCCGTGAGGACCAGCCAGTGCATAATCTTGTACTTTGGCAGCCTCATGGAGTGAATAAGTATGGTGGACAGCCCATGACATTCTTGAGACGCATCTTAAAGGACACTGGCCTTGAAGATGCGGATGATCTAGCAAATGTCATGGGTGATAGGGAGTTGTGGCGGTGCAATTTTGTCGATAAGCCGGCACAGCATTCTTAAAAATACAGCTGCAATGCAGCATGCCGATCCTAGTAGTAGTTATTTCATGGCTGAGTTAATTTATTAGTCTTTGAAACGATCTTTCCTTCTCTTGGGGTTTCTTTTTTTCTCTTCGAATTCATCGAGTCGATGGTATGGACCGACCAGCTCCAATACAATTCACACTTCACACTAGAACGTGCGAGAATTCGAAACGCGAAGAAACCTTGGCTCACAGACAGGCTCCACAACACAGCAATGAGGAAACGTGATATATAATTTTGTACATAAACAAACAAGAATCCCGCCCACTTCAAAACATCTCATTGCATTTAAAATTTACAGGAACATATTAGATGCCTTATTGGGTTCGGCGAAAAAGAATCACACATTGAAATTGTACATATGGTTGTGTCTTAGTTACAGTAGTTCTTATAATGAATCGTTTCCCGCCAATTTCGTTAAAACTTTTATGATTTTCATGTACAGTATGTATGCCAATATGAATTAATTTATTATTGGTGTTATGGGTGTATGTATCCCCAACCCTACCGTGAATACGGTAGTGTTGAGCAAAGTGGCAACATATTATGGTATTCACAGTTGGGAGGCCATGAGGAGGTAAATTACGGACATACAAGGTATCAGATAGTATTTCCAGGTCTATCTTTTACCTGTGCCGCTAGCTGAATGGTTAGAGCGTCAGACTTCCAACTCGGAGGTCTCCAGTTCGATCCCACCTGGACGTCTTTGCCGACTTTGCAAAAGCTGTACCCAACTAAAAGTCCATAATAATATGAATTAATGAATGAGGCAGTAGTAATTTATGACTTTACTGTAGGTATAAGTGGTGGTATAAGTGAAAATCTTTCAGATCATTCACCAGTACAGCTACAAACCATTGTACATGTACATAACTACTGTACCACACAATCCTACGATAAGCCGAAACCAACATGCAGCCATACACTTAACAGTCACTTAGCAGCCATATATTAAACAGTTTTATTGGGCAAGGGCATCAAAGGATTCTATAGCCCTGTACGTACAGGGACGATTGGATAACTAGCATCTAACAACTCTTAGGGATAACATGCATAAAGACTGTTCAAATTTGTCCCCATCTGACTTAGATTTATTTCGTGAAACAAACAAACAATATTCTAGAAAACTCTGCACCATACCAGACACATTAAGTTGCTAAAACGCATAGGAAACTGTCAAAGAATACAAGTAATGACAAATAAAAAAGACAAAAAAGACAAATAATGTGGGGCGAGCCACGAAGTGAGTGAGCCTTAGCGTAGTGGTACCATTAATCAACCTGTCGTTCTGTCGTTCTGTCGTTCTGTCGCGTCCAATTTTAAACGTTAATAACTCAGCCAATCTTTCATGAAATCTATCCAAACTTGGTACACATGTTGTTTGGCAAAAGTTTAGAAATTTTCCAAGTAGAATTTCCGTGTGGCCTTCGAGAAGCTAAGATAATAGCAGTTAATTAGTTAATTAAGTTGATTACGGTAAAAACACCATTTTCAACCTGCCTGTTAAAGGAAATTAATTGTTTTACAGTATAAGATTTAAATAATTATACTTAAAAATTATACAGATGTAATCCACATACGCCATTCTATTATAGTTTTTAATTAGTTCAAGTGATTTGCTTTATTAATTGTGTCTTTAATTGATCTAAAGTAATTAAAACGTCATAAAAAATTTATTCTCATTAAATACTGCTCATTTATTGGCTAACATGCTGGTACGATGGAAGGATGTGTGTGTAAGGCAGCTAGTGCTGGGAATGATTATTGGTCAAGTCTCTGCTGGTGTGGAGCTAGCTGGGAGTTGTGGCTGTAGACTAACCAGAGAGAAATTGTAATAGGCAACCAGTATTGCTATTCCAGCCCAGGCAGCATTCCAACATCCCAACATCCTTCCTGTATTGACTCTACTATAAGTGTTGTATTGCTATCTCAGGTAAATGACAGATATAATAACATAAATACCATCCATGGCATGGCTGTTGTGTAGGCTTATCTGAAATAGTTTATTCCACAATGTATATGTCTGGTTATTTTTTAATTGAATTTTTGCAAAGTAGTAAAATTAATGTTCTTAAAAATAATATTATTATTTTATATGTAACCTAGGAAATTAGCTACATTTTTTCGCTGCAGCTTTAAGAGTGTACATTGATTTAATATTATTTCAATACCCATATTACTACATCGGCATAAGATGCGTTGGCGTTGTATCACACATCTCCACATATCACACATCTCCACATATCACACATCTCCACATAGATGTATCGCACAGTTTCGAAACTTCGCATAGTTATAACTGTATAAAGATCGTCAGTCTGCGTTTAGGAAAAATATTTTATGACAAAACAGGACAAGCGACGAGCGCAACGAGGCATATAATGAAGACGAGTACCTCGTTGACTAAATTATTATATAAACCACCTGGCTTCACATATTGATCGCATCCCTAATTATTATTATTATAAATATCGTCAGCCTGCGTTTAAGAAATATATTTAAATACAAAACAGGACGAACGCAAAGAGGCTTATAATGAAAACGAGTACTGCGTTTATTATATTCCTATAAACCACCTGGCTTTGCATATTTAACGTGCGATTGGAAATAAGTTCGTGCTACCCTTCCGTGGGTGGTAGATGTCCCGGTTATGTATTGGTGGTTGGGAAGGTTGGGGGGGGGGGGGGGGGGATTAAAAGGGGTGAACACGTACTGTCCCCCTTTCTTTGATTGATTGGTGGTGTGGGTAAATTTCTCAAAACCTGATTTTGTGATACAGTCGCTCAATTTTAATTTGTATCTAATAACTGGGCCTCGTGCTGCGCGAAGGCCCCACGAACGTGTACTAAAGGATTATAGTAACACTAATAAGTTTGGAAATGCTGTGGAAAGAAAAGTGATGACCCATCGAAATCAATGAGGCACGCAAGGCAACGCGCCGCTTAAGGAACCATGTACAGAAAGGTTTTATCAATGAAATTTTAAGCTAATAAATTAATAAAATTAATAAATTAATAAATTTAGCATAAACTCGCGTTATAGAAACCCAAGGTAATTCTGGCAAAGAGTTTCGCCATTTATATGTGTCAGGTTGACATCGACAGTGCTTTTGATGGAGTAGATGACAACACTTTATTCTCCCGCCTAAAAATCAACATAAATCACCACATATGACGATTGCTACTGAAATACTGTGAAATAATGTTTCCTACAATTTGGCTGTCTAGTAGATTACAGTGGATTCAGGATAAAAGTAGGATTGAGACAGGGATTCTTAATCTCGCCAGTTTTGTTCAATTACTACAGTACATGTTTATGTTGCCTTAAACGATTCTGGACTCGGTTGCGTGGTACTAAATGAATGGATTAGTATTATTGGTTACGCCGATGATCTTCTGCTTTTTAGCCCAATACAAGCAAACATGGTAGAGTTGGTTAACCTTGCCTCAAAGGAGCTGGATAAACTCAGCTTATCTATAAATAAAAAAGAAACAGGTAAAACCTCGAGTCTTACACCCCACAAACTAACAAAAAACATAGAATCAGGACATTAACGACCAAAATAGTACTCAGCCACTAGAGCCATCAAAAACCACAAACAATACAAACAAACAACAACATAAACAAAACAACAAACAAAATACACAAATATTTTAATTCAGCTCAACATAGGCCTACAGGTATGTATCGCACCCTAACCCTAAGCCCAACCGCCATACACTAAATGATACCGATATTATACTGCACAAATAGTATTAGACTTTCTAGGACATATTACTACATAAGGCTGTAAGGTGGATAGCAAGTACTTTATCACAATTTTTAAGAGAACCAAATAGAGGGTATATCGCTTACCGACTTGGAGATAACGGAGACCGACTTGCTCTCTTCTATATATAGGTAACTATGTCAACAACAACAATACCATATCCTTGTTATTTCACACCAACAGATTCTCAACCATAGGATTCTTGCGGAGTACTGTAGTGTGCAGTTAGTACCGTAGAACGTGTTAAGATTTGTCCAAATCATCTAAATTAAGAGATTTGTTTGTTTCTTTGTCTCCATTAATATGAACACTAAATACACTGGTTTAAGCAGCGCATACCGTGTACCGCTAAAAAGAGATTTAACCTCCCAGAACTCTCATCCTTCATTGATTGCAATTATTATGACCCTGCCAATACAGTATAAGAGAGCGTTGCGTTAGCGTCAATGCGATTCAAAGCAAGTGGATTGCTAATTATAGTTTTTTTTAGTGCGATTTCATTCACTAAGGCAACAGATACAGTATATCCGAATTGTACACTGACACATTTGAATTTTACGTCGAATTTCCCCTGGAGAGGAATGAATTTTTATTGCGTCCAGTTTCCCCCATCTGAATACACCATGTCCTGGAATATAGTGTCGTTATTCAAGTACCTGAACACCCCAGCCCAATTTTTTCGACAAATCTTAATAAGATTGCATGAAATTTGAAACAGTGATAGTTTTACCCCCCTCCTTGCTGGGTGAGCCAGAATTATTATTTTTGCTTTCATTCTTTAGATACAAGCGTTTGAAAAAGGTGTCTCCGGTGATATTTTACCAGTTACACTGCAGTTATTCATGAACCTTATCGTTGGTAGAAATAGAAAGCTAACCATGCAAGGATTCCAAAAATGTAAAAATATTTGAATTTGGTTGGGAAATAGCTGAGATATGAGCGTTCAAAAGTTGCATGGTTTTACACCTGCGCGAGGCTGTTTTATTCTATTAACTAAAAACACAATATTCTAGAACATTTTGTTTATGTATAAATAGCTACACAATAGTATGTTTAAAGAAACATTACATTGTTACCCAGCTACGTTTGGGATAAACAAAATGTTCCAGAATATGATGTATTTATTAAATAGAATAAATGGCGTGCAGGGGAAGGAAATCCATGCAATTTTCGAATGCCCATATCTCGGCTATTTCTCAACCAAATTGAAACGTTTTCACATTGCTGGAATCCTTGCACGGTCCGCTTTTATTGGTACCAACATAACGTGATAAGGTTCAAGAATAACTGCAGTATAACTGGTGAAAAATCACAGGAGACACCTTTTTCAAACGCGTGTAGCTAAAGATTAAAACCAAAAATATAAATTCTGGTTCACCCAGCAAGGAGGAGGGAGGTGAAACTACAGTATCTCTGTTTCAAATTTCATGCAATCTCATTAAGATTTATAGAAAAATTTGGGGGAGGGTCCAGGTACTTGAATAACGACACTATATTCCAGGACATGGTGTATATAACGTGTAATATATAGACGGCGATAGATATCGATTGGATATAGACGGATAGACGGATATAGATTGGCGAATTAATATCCCGCTTCAATGTTAAATTCTCAATTTAGGGAAAGGAGCAGGTTACAGTGGCACGTTATTTTAACCAAAACAATAAACTAAACACAATAGAACAGGTTAAAGTTTTATTTTTGAGAGTATTCATCTGTTATTTGCGTCGAATTTCCCCTTGAGAGGGATGAATTTTTATTGCGTCCAGTTTCCCCCCCTATCTGAATATAAGGTACTGTATAATATATAACGCCATTTTTTTACGATTACTAGAACAGTTTAATAAGCTTCATATTTTGTACCGTCGTATATTGTGGAACTGTAGAGAGCGCAGTCTCTCAACGTTTAATATTTTCATAAGTCAGTACAGCAGTAAGTAAAACATAATAAGACATGCAGAAAGAATACAGTAGTGATAGGTACATACTGCAGTACTGGTGCGGTGGTACTCGCATAGGTCAGCTTGAGTTCAATTCCGGTTCGGTGACCCCTAATATATATATATGGCCACTACAGAACGTTATTTAACGTAACGTGTGATTTACTGTTGCCCTGTAAATTGGGCGTGGTCCAAGTTGTTAAATAAGTGTGTTCTTAACCGACTAGAATGTAATAACAACTACCAGGGGATTTCGTTAATCTCAACACTCGAATAATTTAGATATGTTAATAGCCGGGAGATTATTTTTATAATAGGTAAGGTAGCCTTCAAATCCAGAGAACAGAAGGTTGTGGAAAGAGGCTTGGAAGACTTATCTAAGTTACTAAATTACCTGTTCAACTTACAGTAATTACCGACCAAGTATATGGAGAAGATGAATTCAACTAGCCATCAAAACCAGAAAACCACAGAGACAGAACAGATCGGACTTTGGAGACCAAAGTTTATTTTGTACATTTTTTCTATTCGAAAAATTTTCAAAATTTTACTACATTATAGTTGAGTATCTTCAAAATTGATCTCAAAGATTCAGACAGTTTAGTCTCCTACTCTTGTAAGACTTGTATGTCCGCAATTTACCACATCATGGCTTCCCATCTGTCATACCATCATATACAGTACTAACCCTTCATGTGATAGGCCGGCATCGGTGATGTTATGGCACTGTTAATCTATGTGAACCTTTTCTCCATGCCTTTGTTGAAAGCCGTTTTTCAAAAAAAGTAATTCCTGTGCGGTTGTGAGATTTATTCCCTTTAAACAAATAAATAGCGGACTGCTAGTTCAATAAAAAAAATATCTGACAAGTCTCGGACGCGACGGTGGCGGACCCACAGGCGCCCAGACGCTATCCGCCGGAGGCCGCACTGCAGAGGAAGCGGAAACTCTAAAGATCCGCAAGTACCAGGAACTCATGGACCGGGGCTACCTCTTCCACCCGGTAGCCTACGAGACCTTGGGCCGCCCCGGCCCTGAAACATCCGAGTTCCTGAAGGTGATCGGGGCAAGACTCCACTCTGTTACCCAGGAGCCCCGATCTCACCGCTTCCTCCTGCAAAGACTGGCAATCGCCATCCTGGTCGGCAATGCGGCCTCCATTATGGGGACCGACCGTGGACCCCTCACTCACTAACAACGAGGGACTCTACGAGGTGGTCCATGGTCCCTAATACCCCCCCCCACCCGACGGAACAGACTTACACACCCCCCCCCTCCCCAATGAAACAGACTAACTTTCACCCCCCCCCCCCTAGCTTTCTTATTTTGTCATTCAATTATAGTAACTCATTTTAATTGTACTGTATATTTAGATATTAATATTGTGATTTTTTCAGTCTCTGATTTGTGGTTACAAATGTGAGCCCCTTGGTGTGCAACCGCTTTGGCAGTTGGCCTCCAAATAAGGTAATGGAATATGGAATACCTATCCCCCTCCCTCAGGCGACCTGGAAATAATAAACAAAAAAAACCCAAGCTAGTCCTGTCAGTTTCAGATGAAATCTATAAGATATGATTGTCTCAAGGGTAATGGTGTGAAAGACACATAAATTACAGTAGCTATCTATCAGTTGTGTGTGCTGAGAGAGTATGAAAAAAATGAAGGAAGGCCCACTTTCCCTACCCTACCCTACCGGTATGTAATACAGTAGCTAACTAAATCACTAATATTTTAAGTATAACCGCATGTGACTGTTCGATATCTCGGACATGGTGAATGTGTGTAGGCCTGAAGTTTTGTTGCGTTTTACCGTAGTATACAGATTTATAACTCAAGATCTATAATCAAATACAGTAGAAGTAGAATCGTGACACAATTTATGTTCATTTGTGAAATATAAGTCCCTCCTACCACACTAATTCAGAATAAAACCATAAGGTGTACATTGAGTGAATTAACATACAGTATTAACTGCGTTGAATATTGATTCACACTCACCACCGGTGCGTGAGCGGTTAACTACCCGTTGACAGGTAGTTCTGACTCAATGGTTAATATTGTGGTATTGAAGCGTTAAGCCAGCGGTACAATACCCTGAGCCCGTTAACACTCAACGGTAAGCCCTAACGGTGCGGTAACTGGTCGTTTACAGTATATGTTCAGAGTTAATTCAACAGCCTAGACAATCATGTAATTTACATTTCATAATGTACTGTATTTCAATCGGTTACGGTAAACCTCGCGGTGTACCGCACAACTACAGTAATTTAGGTCGTTCCCAGTCAACGGTAATCCTAAACCATTTACCGCTCAGATACCGCTCGTATACTACAGGGTCGTTCACACTCAGCAGTGAACCGTGCTGTTGGAGGCGAACGGGCCTTTAGGGAGGGTACAGTGTGGAGGATAGTTCTTTTTACAGAACACAAGTGAACACACAAGAACACACCCAAAAACACTTAAAAAACTGCCGAACACAATCGAACACTGTCGAAACTAAAAAGAGCACAAAAAAATAACACCGGGTACCAACTTTTAGATAAAAATTCGCCTCGCGTTGCTTTTCTATATGTAAATTACCAGAATTATTGAATAAAATTGTCGCGAAATTAAATATTCATTTCTTATCAGGAAGGCCTATCATTTGTTCTGTACTGCTGTACTGTATAACAAACTACAGTATGTAGGGAAGCCTACCGGGTACCGTACCTGTCACATATATAGTAATAGCGGGTTAGCTAATAGGCCTGTTTGCCTGTGTACTGCAATAGCTTGGGCTGCGATTGATTGCTGAGGATATGAATTAGGAAGTTTTAGTCACGTTACCCTACGTAGGCCTACTGTACCGGGTGTTCCATAATGATGGACCCCCCCCCCCCCCCCCCCCCCCTGTCCAGCCAATACTGCCAGACATGTACTTTAAGGTAATATATCATTCGAAAGATAATTTAATTCTGAGCTTGCATGCAAAAATATAGGGTCCAATACAAAAGTTTATAAATATTTTATAGGCTATTCTTTAAACCAATCTCATTTTTCAATATTTTTGATTTAATCACAATTAAAAAAATATAATTTATCCATCGTTAGTCGTCAGCTTTACAACCATGTTTCCCCTTTGCAGCACGGGGAGCTCCTCGATAGTGGCAAAGGATGTTGGCCCTTAAAAAGGCCGTTTTGGTTTGAGTTCAGTTTGATTATGCCACAGAATCACAAACCTCTCTAAAAGTAACATCTCTGATCCTGTCAACCATATGTTTTCTTCAGAGTCATCGAAAATTGCACTGGAACTTGTCATTTTAATTACTTCTGCTAGTCCTAATTCAGTAAAATCACCAAAGAAACACTAATACCTGTAACTGAATACTGTAATATATTGCAATACAGCAAAAGTCAGCAGTAATAACTGTTATTAACCAAACAGGGCTGCAACCTGCAAATCTGATGACTAACGCTGGATAAATTATATTTTTTTAAATTGTGATTAAATCACAAATATTTAAAAGTAAAATAGATTTAAAGAATAGCCTATAAAATTTTTATACTTTTCTATTGGACCCTAAATTTTTGCATGCAAGCTCAGAATTAAATTATCTTTCGAATTATATATTACACTCAAGTACATGTCTGGCAGTTTTGGCTGGCCAGGGGGGGGGGGGGGGGGGGTGGCAATCAATATGGAATACCCGGTACATGACGTACGGTACAGTACAACACTTCGGTACAACATAGGTACCGGTACCTACCTGCCTACTGTACTGCTGCACTGGAATATAAAGAGCTGGGTCCCGGTTTGGCAGAGTGGCAGGTACCGGTAGGAATCTCTACCACACTTGCTAACCACACTTAACTTAAGCCTACTACTGTACAATGTTAAATTATTAGTTGTAGACTTAGGCTAGGCCTGAATTGATAAGAAATTAATATTTAATTTCGCGACAATTTTATTCAATAATTTCGGGAATTTTCTTATAGAAAAGCAACGCGTGGCTCATTTTATCTAAAAGTTGGTACCCAGTGTTATTTTTTTGTGCTCTTTCTATTATTCGACTGTGTTCGATTGTGTTCGGCAGTTTTTGGAGTGTGTTCGGGTGTGTTCTACTGTGTTCGCATGTGTTCTGTAAAAAGATCTATCCCAGTGTGGATGGTTCTCACCGGACCTGTTAGATACGCGCTGAGGGCACAATATGGATAACTTAGTCGATTGTTGCGAAGCCGGAAACGAAAACAGTAGGCCGTCACACGAGGATGTTATATTAAGCTGAAAGCGGGTTTTTTGTCATTTGTGAAGGACTAATTACCTTCTTAAGGAGTGAGGCTTCAATGTATTGTCACCGTTTGTTCAAATATTTTTTAAATCTTTTCTAGTTAATTGACAGTTACAGTTTCAAATATCATGAAGATTAATTTGATAAATATATTCCACAAAACGTGATACTACAGGAACTATGGAAGATACAGGTAGACGTAAACAGTGACGAATTATTTTGATGCAATATTTTTTTCTTACGATTCTTATCAATTACAAGAGTGGCAGGTTTACAGTAATTTTCCAAAGATACAATATGTTAGTCTTTCAGCTGTGTAAAACTTTATTCAAATTCGTTCAAACAATAATTGATATGATAACAACAATTAATTCAATTATTAACTAAATTAGTCATGGTTTAGTGTAATCCCAACCTGGTGGGAATTTAATTAATTAATTATAATTTACTACTTGTAGCAGCACTGGGAGTATTTAATAAGAGTCATTTGGAGAAGAAAGTCTTTTGTTTCTTAATTTCACCCCCGTTTATCCCTTTCCACATACTCCCACATAGGAGTACTGGTTCTACGGCTGCCCTAAATAATCGAACCTTGAGATTCCTTTATATTATTCTATGGGAATTCCAAATTTTGGACAGACTACTCACTGGTGTCCATGCCTTCCCCTTTCCTTACCAGAAGGATAATCCAATCTATTTGCTTCACTAATTGTTATATTTTGTTTGTATGCAGTTGTTGTATAAATTAATGAAGTCAACGAGAGATGAATAAATTCAACCAGAATTCATTTCAATCAACTTATGTATTCAGTAAATTATGGTTACCGGTTATTGTTAGACTTCTGTATTTGATTGAATCTTTTCAACAATAGAATTGAAAGGGCCAAAGATTATTAAATTAAATAAATGTATTATTCTGTCTCATATTATCAATGATCCATCGTTCCCTCCCTGAAATACCTTCTTATTAATTGATTTAACATTTTAATTAATTTATTATGAGACGCTTACTTGATTACTTTATGCATGACTTTATATGATAACGCCGTAGAATACTGCAAAATTAAAACAGGTTAAACTACAAACGAAATTTAGCGAACATAAATTACCCCTGAGTAAATTATTTAAAAAATAATAATTATTAATTAAATTTAATTAAATACAGCGTGACCCCTACTAGTACTAAGGGGACTAAGTTGCAAGTTGCCTGGACTTATGTAAAAAGCCTTGGGACTTTAGAACCCGTGGGACTTTTTAAT
>JAUCBJ010005089.1:0-110661 GCA_032718475.1 Nemertoderma westbladi
ATGGGTGATAGGGAGTTGTGGCGGCGCAATTTTGTGGACAAGCCGGCACAGCATTTTTAAAAATGCAGCTGTAATGCAGCATGCCGATCCTAGTAGCCTGGCTACTCCCTATCTTGTTTGGTTTACTTCCCACTCCCTATCTGCCCTGGCCCTGTGCTTGTTTCCCCCGAGATGTATTGGTATCTCTATCCAGCTGGCAGTATATTGCCTTGTTCCCTTTGGTATGCAATATTGCGTTGGGCAATATTGCATATTGGATCGCAATTCGTAAATCACGATTCCCCATTTTCTCGCTGGGTGGTGCAGCGGATTGAATCTGCTAACACTCCCCCCCATTTTATCTTCCTGGTGACAACATAGCATCAACCTTTAGTGCGCTCCATTCCGCTGGACTGCAATCTAATATTGGATGTGGGGTGGTATATTCTTGGCTGGGGTCAGTTTTCCAGACTGGCCCCTCTGGGTCTGGTGTCACTACCCACCATTGGTACATCTGCGAGCTAAGTTGTACCAAGGCATCTGGCGTCTCTATGTTAAATGATCGCCTTTCCTCCTAACTCAATTTTCCCTGGATATTATTATCCAATCTCGCCTCTACTTTCTCACCTCGTTAGACCCATGGGACTCACCCTCCACACAGCTCGCTGCCCACACTTTGAATTTCGCGCTCTATTCTCCTTCCTTGATCTTCATTACTCGCCACATTTCTTACTCTACCCTTCCCTATTCTCACTCTCCTACTCCTGTCAGTCCTCACAATCTCACACATGTGCACACATATGAAAAGTGAGTCCTTTGTCTTGTCCTCCTGTTCCAGTCAAATAGTCCCAAGTCCCAGTAGCTAATTGGAAACGGTTACTACATCTAACTATATAGTAAGTACATTGTATTTATCTTTGGGATATGTCAGTATGTATACTTTCATACTATAGAATAATGTGTATTATTTTGCATTGGTGTATTATCAGATTATTGTATTTGTCTGTTTGTATTATTATATATATTATAGTTATATTATAGGCCTATTTATTCACAGCCATTACCATCTGACCATAGTATTGTATTACAGTCAATTTCAATTTGAGTGTGACAGTACAGTCTGGGAAATTAGCCCAATAGGGAAATCACAAATTTCCCTATAGGGAAATTATACAATATCTTGATTTTTATTTATTCTTTTTATTTTATTAGACCTTAAATTTCCTGTTTTACTGTTAATAATAATGAATAATATTAAGTGCTATGCTGCTATGATTCAAAATATATCAGCTAATATTATTGAATTTTAAAATATCGCATTTGAGGTACCTGATTTTAGATTCTTACTGTCTTAGGTTATTTCTAAAAGTAGTAGAAGTGCATCAAAACTGGTACATACATAATATACATATACATATGTAATTGTAATTTTAATTTTTACTTGTTTCATTTATCGAGTTAATATTTCACTGATAATTGATAATAGGCCTAATATTCTTGTTTATACATTAGTGTTCTCAGTTCTGGTGTTCCCGGAAGAGACACTGGACGATTTTTTGATTAATTTCCTATTAATGTTAAATGTTTAATATGGTTTATTGAATAAATAAAGGAAATCATTGTTTTTATTAGAAAATCTTTACAGTAGTTGTAAACTGATCATTTCCCTAAATAGGATAACCAACCTATTGATACACACTAACGACTAACCTAAACTACAAAGTACAAACATTTACTTTTAATCAGAGTTTGTTTATTTCCATCAAAAAATCCCATCAGCCCCTCCTGTTTTGCTTACAATATTATTCCTTCATCCTTTATGGCCATTCCTTTGCACACACTTGGAAGACATCCACACCCAGTGGAAGACATTTACTAAATATTTCATAATAATAGTCTCAAAGAGTAATGTCAGAATGTGTTACATTAACCAATGTCATGCTCTCTACTTGCTCATAAATATAGGTAAAACCTTAATTCATAAATAGAGGTAAATTCATTCGCTTTTAATGATATGGATAATGATACCTCAAATCCGCCCTGCCCCATGGTACTGAGGGGATACCAGTAATAATGATGTAATACTAGTACTAGGACTAGGTACTGGTAGTGTACGGTATTTAAAAATTAGAAGTTTTTCCTTTTCAAAAAGGATATGTGCATGCCGAAACGGGCAAGGAAATAACTATGTACTTCAGTACTTGCCAATACGGGCAAGGTAGATATTGTACTTGCAAATACGGGCAGGGTAAATAAATATATGTACTTGACAAAACTGGTAAGGTATAGTAGTATACATACATACATATACAGTGTACAGTACTGCTGTACTGAGGACTTTGTCAAAATGGACAAAGATAAATTAATCATTTGCTCCAGGTGTGATATGTTATTTTATTAATATCGCCAGAATAACAATAAAATATCCATTTTGCACATGTACTGTGGATTAAAATAAAATGAACACATATCTGGAAAGGTACGTTAATTAGCGTATGTATGTACTATTGTAATAAAAATACGGATATAATGGTATTCAAGATTCAAGTAAAATTAGTAAAATAATTAAAATTATAGTTTATTTACAGTACTTACAGTTGTTGGTGTATATTAATTATTAAATGAAAATGAAATTACATTCAAATTAAATTAAATAAAAACCGGCAAAGCATAGTTAGGTTAAAGTAAAAATAATTAAAATGCACAGGGCTTCTACAACATGAACATACAGTATTAAAGGCAAACATACAGTATAAATAAGGGACAAGTTTACAATACCTACTCCAGTACTCTATAGGATACAACACAAAAATAAGTAGTTATAAGCAACATAAATTTGGTACCGTAGGTATGTCGCATAAGTAAAATATTACTGGTGAAATAAAACGTGCAAAGTAAAGTAACGACAAAAGATAGGACAACAATTAAACATAAAAAAAAACGCTATTCTAAAATTTAACACAATAAAATGTTTTTTAGGATTGAGAAAATGAAACTAATAGGTACTGTACTGTAGCTAAAATTTAATAAAGATATCGCTTTCGCTACTGCAACTTAGTGCACATGAGTATCACTACTGTATATATATTCATTTTAAGGGACATTTTGCAACCTAGTCTATTATTGAACGTGTTCAAGCTTGGAGTATAGGGTATTACATGCATTAACATTTAACAACACTGAGGCAAAAGATTCCAAATGTTTACAACCCTTTCTGTGAAGTTGTTGCATCTCCGTTGAATTCTACAGTTCGATCTATTGTACAACACCAATGAAGAACCTCGTGTTGAGTATTGGTGGAGTTCGAAACGAAACTGGAAGAAATCACTTCGCTCAATATTGTCAATCCCGTGGATAAACTTGTATGTTGTATGTTATCGTATAATAATAATAATAATAATAATAGAATTTACAAGAGCTGTGTGCACTTGATGAGTGTGAACCCGTAAACAAAATACGTAGTCCTACAATAGAGTTTGTTAGTAGAGTTTAGTGGTAAAAACGTTGGAGATCGGGCTTTACAGGAAGGCAGTTGGAGCAAGAGCAGGCGAGTATCCAGGTGCAGGGTGAGTGTTCGTTGTATTTGGTCATTAAAAAGTTCCAGAATAGTAGCGACAGACGTTGTTTGATTCCGACAGGGTTGAGAAAGTTTATTGTTGCAGGCAGGTGGTTGGCTAGTCGTTGCGAGCGGTACCAGAAATTATGGGTCGATGAAGAGTGGCGAAGTAAGGGTAGAATGAACAGCTGCGGGAGGCGGGTCGAGGTGCGGGTTGTACTGCTGGAAGATAGTTTAATGTAAGGCTGCCAGTTGAATTCGTACTTCTTGTGGAGAATAGCTGATAATAGAAGGAGGTCGTGCAGTTGTAGATATAGTGATAGCAGCAGTAGTTTGAGTGCGGAAAGACGTTCTTTGTATGTTTGAGAGGAATTGAGGATCCATCTTGTTAAACGATGTTGTAACTGCTCTATTGTGAGAGTGTCCTTGTGGTTGGCGTACCAGCATTGTGATGCGTAGGTTGTGATTGGGACTATTAGAGTTTTGTAAGCGTCTAGCTTTGCAGATGTTGATAACTGTGCTGACGAACAGCGCTTCAATGTATGGAGCATTCCGGTAGCCTTTCTAATACGTTCGCTGATATGGTGCGACCATGAGAGACTTTTGTTTATGGTTAAGCCGAGGTCCTTCTCCTCGACCGCCCTAGTTATTGTGAATCCGGATAAGGTACGGTGTGGTGGTGAGCCTCGAAAAATCAGTTGCCTGCATTTCTCGCTGCTGAATGCCATGGAATTGTTTTCGGCATAGAGACTGAAAGCCGGTCTAGATCAAGCTGGAGTGGAATTGGATCGGCAATAGTGTTCAAGAGTTTGGTGTCGTCAGCAAAGAGATAACCTTCAGCGGACTCGATACAGATTGGTAGGTCATTGTCGTAAACAAGAAAGAGCAGGACTGCAAGTAGTGAACCCTGGGGTACACTGCTGTCAACACTGAGCTCGCCTGAGTAGTGGCCATCGACACGAGTGAACTGTCTGCGGTTTGTTAGGTAGCTCTTTATAATTGCGTGTAGGTGACCACGCACACCAGTATCCCAGAGTTTCTGTAGTAAAATGTTGCGGTTGACCCTATCGAAGGCCTTGGAGAAGTCGAGGTAGATGGCCTCAACTACTTTGTAGCCATCTTCGATCCCCTGGTAGATGCGATCCAGAAATTGGATTAACTGGATTGTTGTTGAGCGTCTATGTCGGAAGCCATGTTGTTGGTTGCAAAGAAGTGGTTTGATGTGTTTGTAGAGTGCAATGTATATGAGTTTTTCAAAGACTTTGGAAACGCAGCAAAGAAGTGCTACTTGTCTGTAATTCTCGACTGAAGATTTCTTTTCTTTTTGTATACGGGGGACACCATGGCCAGCTTCCATCGCGCTGGAAAAGTGTCAAGTTCCCTGCATGCGGAAAATACCTGAAACAGTGATATGGAGATTTCTTTAGATAGGTTCTTGAAGACACATGGTGGCATATTATCAGGCCCGCGGGATTTGTTGATGTCTAGTTTGTCAAGAACAAGTGATATAGCTGTTGTTGATAACTCGTATGTTTCGGTGATATGTTCTGGAGGGGGTGTTGGAGCTGTCTGCTGTGGGTTTAATGTTTGTCGATCAGTGGTGTCGCTGAAAAGTGACTGAAAGTATTCGTTAAATAATTGAGCTTTCTCTGCTGATGATGTTGCTGATTTGGTGTTCCAGAATATTGTCGTTGGGATGCTGTTTGACTGTCTAATAGATTTGAGATACTTAAAGGCTCGTCCAAAGTTGCCTGATCCGAATATTGTAGATTCGTAGTTTGCCTGGTCGGATTCTAGGTTTGATTGGACACTGGTTTCGGCATTGCTTATTTTTGAATGCAGGTTGGTGGAGGGCAATTTAGAGTTTGATATGCGTGATCGAAGGGTGTTTAGTCTTTTTATTAGGTTAGAAGTTGCTGGTGTGACCCATGGTGGTAAGGATTGACGGTGTCTTGTTCTTTTCGGGATTGTTGCTTTCAATATGTTCTCAATCCAAGTGTACCAATCGTCTAAAATTTTGTCGGCTGTTGCTGTAGGTTGCGGGGTTTGAAAAGGGTGTTCTAGAATAGTTCTACCAAGCTTGGTGAAATCCGCCCGTGAATAACTTAGGCAGTCAGGGTGTTTTCTACTGGGTGTTTGGCTTAAATTTAGGTCTAGGGTAACCTTGACAGGGCGGTGATCGGATAGAAAGGTGCTGTTTCTGGTGAAAAGAGGTACCATGCTGCTGTCGGGTTCGGTGGAGACTATAGTTGTTGTAGAAGAACATACAAGTAAGTCCAAAATATTAGAGCCGCGTGTTGGAAAATCAATAGTTTGAGTGAGGTTGGATCTATCGATAATATCAATTAAGCACTGTTCATATGTGTCAGAGGAGGTTAGAGTGGACCTGTTGGCAGTGGGGAGATTTATGTCGCCGGTAATAAGTATATCAGAACTATTGTTGTCGACTTTTGCTTGCTGTAAAGCAGTGATTAGCCTGGAGAATTCTAGGGTGGACCAACGGTAATTACTCTTGTCGGGTGGGTTGTACATGGTAGCGATTATAATGTTTGTGTAAACGCCTGTTATGGAAACAGCTACTGCAGCGCATAGAGGAATAGTTTCGGTCTAGAGTTGCCAGGTCGATTTCTTTGTGTGGGATGGAAGTACGGACAGCTAAAAGAACGCCGCCGTGACTGGATTGCCCACCAGTTGCAGGGTTGCACTAGCCACAGTAGAGGGAGTAGGCTGGGAGGTGGAGCTCTCCGTCGGGGATGTGGTTTACGAGCCAGGTTTCGGTTAAGCTAATGATATCGTACTGAAGGGTGGATATACAGTTTGAGAACAATATTCGTTTATCACGGTTAAGTAAACTGCGTACATTGAAGATTAGCATATTCTTAAAGGGGCTGCTTTTGTCGAGTTTTGTGAGTCAATCGACTCTGTCCGCCACGGGTGCAGTAGAGTTGGTAATAGGATGCACAGCGGTTGGCTAGTTGTCGCTTCCGTGTGGGGTTGGTGGCTGCTCAGAAGTGTCACGTGGTCTGGTACCGAGACTGCCGTACATTGACTTGGGTTGTAGACCCAGAGATAAACGTTCGGCTGCGTTGAGTGTGTAGTTTCTGATAGTGATTCCCTCAGGCCAAGCCTCCGGGTTCATAATGGCTGATCTGTTATCTTGGCTGCACATGATTTGAAACGACTGGTAGGGTGAATTGGGGCGTGGTGGGACAGTTAGTACATCGTCAAAACATAAGCCTTCATCGCTGAGATATTTTCGAATGTCATCTGATGTGAAAACGGGATTGAGTCGACCGATATGGATGTGAGCCATTTGTGTTCGAGGTGGTCGTTGTGGTGCAGTTGTGGCGTGTAGAGTTGAGGTCATACGGGTTCCCCGGACAATGGTTGGAGCACGGCGCGGTGTCCATCTTGCAGGGATGGTAGCCCCGGGCTCTCTGTCGGGTAAAACATTGGAGGGATGTACTGGGCGGTTGAACCGTACCGGATGAGGTGGAGTTGCGATATTATGACTTAGCGTGTGTTGGGTCGACGTCGAATGTGGATGTAATCCTTGGTGCTGCTGCTGGGTTGCTGGCGCGACATTGATGGAGCGGGTAGAGACAGATTGGTTGAGTGTTTGCACTGATTTTGAAATCGATTCTTTGATCGGTAGCAGTTCCTTTGTAATTGTTGAGGCTACACTGAGGGATATCGTGGTTTCGATGTTGCTTAGTTTGGACAGGGCCTCTCGGACAAGTCGTTGGAGGTCCACCTTGGTAGCAGAGTTGAGTTTTGTAGTAAGCTCGACGTCGCTAAGGTGTGTCAACTCGTTGATTTCGCCGGAGAAAACCATCTTAGTAGATATGACGGTAATAAGTTAACACTGTACTGAGTCTACAGTCTGTATGTAGTATAAACACTATAGGGTTATGTGTCATTGTGTTTGTGTTTTGATTTAAAAATTTATGTTGCTTATAACTACTTATTTTTGTGTTGTATCCTATAGAGTACTGGAGTAGGTATTGTAAACTTGTCCCTTATTTATACTGTATGTTTGCCTTTAATACTGTATGTTCATGTTGTAGAAGCCCTGTGCATTTTAATTATTTTTACTTTAACCTAACTATGCTTTGCCGGTTTTTATTTAATTTAATTTGAATGTAATTTCATTTTCATTTAATAATTAATATACACCAACAACTGTAAGTACTGTAAATAAACTATAATTTTAATTATTTTACTAATTTTACTTGAATCTTGAATACCATTATATCCGTATTTTTATTACAATAGTACATACATACGCTAATTAACGTACCTTTCCAGATATGTGTTCATTTTATTTTAATCCACAGTACATGTGCAAAATGGATATTTTATTGTTATTCTGGCGATATTAATAAAATAACATATCACACCTGGAGCAAATGATTAATTTATCTTTGTCCATTTTGACAAAGTCCTCAGTACAGCAGTACTGTACACTGTATATGTATGTATGTATACTACTATACCTTACCCGTTTTGTCAAGTACATATATTTATTTACCCTGCCCGTATTTGCAAGTACAATATCTACCTTGCCGGATGTAGGACAATTCGGTCCCGGACAATTCGGTCCCGGACAATTCGGTCCGGACAATTCGGTCCCGGACAATTCGGTCCCGGACAATTCGGTCCCAAAACACTAAATAAATGGGACCGAATTGTCCGGGACCGAATTGTCCGGGACCGAATTGTCCTAGGACCGAATTGTCCTAGGACCGAATTGTCCGGGACCGAATTGTCCTACATCCGGCAAGGTAGATATTGTACTTGCAAATACGGGCAGGGTAAATAAATATATGTACTTGACAAAACGGGTAAGGTATAGTAGTATACATAGTATTCAATGTCCTATTTAAATATTTATTTTTAATTTACAAACTTGTAATTTCTTGAGATGGTGCTGAATTCCCGGAATTCCGCGCTTCTCTGTCGCTTCACTATCCATTCCTTATTTATTTCTTTAAATATCCTCAAGTAGGATAGTGGCGACCACACCTCTCTCCCTTTGAACCTACTCTCTATTTGGGAATGGATGTTATCCACTTCCTGGACGAGTCCGTGGCCAACTATGCTGTAGTGGATGGACACGGTTTGTAATTGTGTTTGTTGTTGCAGCCACCACTTTACCGCCATGGTAAGGTAGCTGTTCCTATTTTGCGGAACGCAGCCATCCATCCACACAGTCAATTCTTCCGTGGCTGGTGGTATAATCTTAACGGTTTCGTCCAGGATGGATACCAGGGCACTGGCGATATCATCGCCAGCCCTTCCTCCCGTATCTTCAGTCCATAAGATATTTATTGCTGTTTTTTTGTTTGCGGTTTTGAGGTGACCGGTTAGGTTAAATTGTTTTAGTTTATGCTGGTAGAAGGTACTTCCCGCATGTGCCATGGGGATTGACTTTACGTTTTCGAAATCCACCGACAACACACATTTTGCAGATGCCCGATGTTCGTCGCGGATTATCTTTGCGGCCTCTTTCATCGCTATGTGTTTGTTGTATTTCTAGGAGTATAAATATTGCATAATTTAGTAATAATTTTCAATTCTGTGATATTTTATTATTTTATTTTGAAATAATCATAATTTAATTTGTTAATTTATTTAACTTTTTTCCGCCAAATGTTTTGGTTATTATCATCAATATTCTAAATCCATTTTTTTGCCTTGAATGTGTATTGTGTTTGTGTTAAGGTTTATTAGTTATAGGGATGTCCCTGAATTCCGTTCCGTCCGGAATTCGGGCGGTTTTTGCTAGATTCTGGTTCCGGCATGAACTTTACCGGAATTACCAGTTTACTAACTAGTTTAATAGTTTAAATTAGTTTTTGAAATTATACATTATTAAATAATACATTTTTGGTCTACGTTGGTTTTTAGGTATGAGCCCAAAAAACCTAATTTTGGCCAAGGTTATGGGTTTTTGTAAAAAAGTAAATTCGAATTCACTGTCGTTTAAAACCTAAAATTTTCCTAAAATTTGATGGGCTATCCACCACCGCAAACGCCCAAAACATAGCGTAGCAAAACATATATAACAAAAAAATATGTTAGTTTTCGAGTGTTTCCATTCTGGCACTCATCTCCAGTAATTTTCGCGCGAAAATTGTTTCAAAAGTTTCAATTGCTCAATAAAATTAATTTATTTGCGGTATATAGCGGTTTTTTTAGATGCTGATCATGATTATAGAACTCAAATATAACATTCGAGAATATTTATATATAGTAATTTTGAATGTGCCCCCGGGGCACGAAAAAGACAAATAGTGCAAATATGATAGTGAAAAATCACCATAAAACAAACTAATTTTATGACATTAGGGGCTTTCCCCTTAATAAAAATAGACCTGGCCAGATAGGGTTAAGTCCCCCAAGTACCCCCTCCTCCCCCAGCCTCATTATCAATTTCTCCTTATGGGCCAGGCCACTCTCATACCAAAACTTCACCCCAAGGTACAGATTGATCTCTTTAGTAAACTTGGCTTTATAAATTTAAAAATACGTATATTTCACAACAATTTATAAAGGGTAGGCCTAATGGCCAGGCCATGTAGTGTATTTCACTAACTACATAAAAATTCCGGTTCCGGCCGGAATATTCCGGCATATTGAATTCTGGTTCCCGCCGGAATCAAAATATCGATTCCGGGACATCCCTAATTAGTTCAGAAAATAATTAGAGGATATTTAATAATTTTAAACTGTTTTTTTAATTTAGATACAACTAAAAATCATTTATTATTGTATTTAATTTAATAATTAATTATTATTAATTAAATTTTAATTAACTTACATTTTCGAATTCTTCATCAACATCATTTTCGTTGTGTCGAATCTTATGTTCCTCACATAAGTCGCACATATCTTTCCGCGGGGAATGAAACGAAATGTTGAATTCGGTATTGAATATGTTAGAATACATATTGCTGCGGGCAATCTCCTCTGGGGCCGACTCTATATACAGTTGGTACAACCTAGATGGATTCAGGTGAGCTGGTAGATATTTCCGACGACTTGTTGCCCGACAATAGTGGGAATCTACCGTCGCTAGCGAACGTATGTGGGCTCGAACTCCTTCCTTCATTGTATCGGAAACACGGTGGTTTCCTCCACGACGCCGATCGCCAGTTCCAGCACCACAATTCTTATTCTTGTGGGCGGTGTATACCCGTGAAGCATTAATATCTAGAGTCGACAAAAAGAAATCTTTGCAGACTCTACTTCGACGATCTCCATCTGGCATCTGGAGGAAGTATGAGAAGGATGATTTCTTCTTTTTGTCGCCGGTGGTCCTTCGTCTTTCTATTTGGCTTTGCGTGGTGTTTGCCAACAGCCAATTCATTTTCGCGGTGTGGTTCGGGGTATTGTAAAATGAATTGTGGATAGACTGGCGATCTGTATACGAGTAGCGCCTGGAACATCCGAACTGGCAGTTGTTGTCGCAGTTCTTCACAGTTCTCACCTGTTTGGATTCTCCTCCATTTACCGCGGCTTTTTTTCTATTTTTTTTCCATTGGGATGGTTTGGGCGTTGGTTTTATTACTTGCTGTGGCTGTCTCTTGGGTTGATGTTTCTTGTAGGTGGTGGGTTTTAGAGTGTCATCAATGGTTGTGGTCTTTTCAGCTAGGGAGTACGATGTTGATGGGTTTGCTGACATAAGTTGGGAGTTGATCCCCACATCGAGCTCCAGCATATATGTTATGTCATCCATCTCCAAACTGTAAAAAATGTATTAATATTAATTGTTTATTATTATGTTGTTATTATTTTATTACTATTAATAGTTGATTTACTTGTTATAATACTAATTGTTTATTATTATGAAGCATGTCATGATAACAATATTATTGGGTAGGTGTAAAACGCGGATCCGGATTCCAAAATTATCAATTAAGAGAAAGGATCAGGTTACAGTGGCACGTTATTATAACCAAAACAATAAACTAAAGTCAATAGAACAGGATATAGTTTTATTTTTGGGAGTTATAAAAATGTAAAAAAAATCGACTTCCGTAGGGACAATGTTAAATGTAGAATCCGGATCCGCGTTTTACTCTGACCCAATATTATTTACATATTTGTGTGAATAAGTACCATATTACAGCGTTATGAGTTATGACCCGATTATATAATATGTACCGAGCAAGTGTAATAGGGGAGGTTTTCATAAATAAAAAAAAGTCTTAAACGCTGAATGAATGCTCTTTTCATACAATTATTAGCGTATTTTTGAAACTATGTCCATTTATCATTGTTCTGAACGCTTAAAATTGTAATGCTTTGTGGGTATGTAGTTCTATTCCAAAATTTTTAACATTGCAAAACGATTGCTGATGAATAATAGTCCGAAAGTTGTTTAAAAAAAAAAGAAACATTTTTGACTTTCTGAAGTTTTATAGGAATTAGTTTAAGTAGAAAAATGGACCAAACATTGAGAAAAATATGCGTAAATAAATTTTCTCATTTAACATTATAATGTGCTACAACAACAAACTCAGGCGAATAAGCTTTTTGGAATAAGCATCTTTAATCGTATTATAGCTTTTGGTCTAAATCGGTATAGGTCCTTAACTTACAATGAATAATATTTAATTAATTGTTGAGTGGTGAATTACTTATAATTAATTGTCAGTTTAGGTCCTGGAGCATGGGTCCAGTAGCTATAGGTCCAAGTGCTGTAAATGGCACAAAAGACGCCATCTTACGTCGGCATTGAGTCATTTTCATTGCGATATTGAAATATATTGTGCCATACAAATACTGTATGTCAACAAAAGTGTCGGACGTTACAATTGGATACAGGTAGCTTTTAATGCTTATTGTACGAGAAGTATTTATTCTATTGGAATGTACAGTTACGGCTGATTACAATGATACCAAGGATAGCCTATATGGATAAACAGTAAAAAATATTTCGCCTTGAATTTTGGTATTAATTGTTTTTACCTAGTCTTGATGATGGTCGATATAATGCAAATGTAGATTTTGACAAATTCGAAAAATGTATGAAATTTTACCCATTAAATCATCACATGTTACATATTTTTTAAAGTTTTATTTTTTTCATGTGTCCAATTCTCTGTGGAAATACCCATACACAAACTAGCACACTTTAAACCAACGAAAAGATTTTTATACTGTAGGTATACTCATAGAATATGTTGTAATATTACCGATAAATTTATAAAGATCATTATCTCCTTAATATTTAATGTTCATACAGTACAAATTGTATTTTAGTTTAAACAATTAATAGTTAATTAGCCGTAACGTAATTAAAAATTCAGTTTTTAGATTATCAGGCATTCGGAAAGATAATTAATTAAAACAATTATGCTTACGAGATTGATTTCGATGACGATGATTACAGTTTACCAACCGTCCTGAACATGAAAATCGATCCATTGGAATGTCTGACAAGCTTGGCGAATCTTTTGGCGAATACTCTCTTCAAAGGTTGAAGACTTCTTGGCAACATCCTTCAACAGCTTTTACTTACTAAATTGAAACTACTGTAGCTCGTAACCCAACCTACAGTATGTTTATTGTAAATCACTGATTCTAACTCCACAGTACTGAAGTCATACTGTATAATCCTATGTAACCGAACACACTAGCTTACTATTACATAGTCACTAGTAACCCAACATATTAAAGTTACTGATTGTAACTCTATCGTATTGATGTCATATTTTGTAACCAAACATACTGAAGTTTCTTGTTAACCAACGTACTAAATTCACCGATGGTAAGTAACCTAAACATACCTAACAATAGTAACTGAAGATAATAATAATAATAACGAAACTACTAACTGTACTTTAATTTACTGATGACCTATTCAATCTTTCGTATAGAGGTAGGTACAGTAGTTGTGTAAGAGATATACCCTCGTCTTCTTCTTGTGATTTTCTCAATTACAGTAGCCCACTCGGTTAGCCGTCAGGCTTAATTTATGAAAGTACGGGTTCGATCCCGGGTCAGTCAGGTGGGGTTTCCTACAGTACAGCAATTAAAATTAATCTCTCTCCAGGGATAAATGGACATACTGTACATATAACTTATGTCCTACTCGCACGCAAAAATAAGTATTTTAATGTAACCTTTACTATGACTATTAAAGTAAAAAGCAATGTATATACTATACTACTGTTAGGCCAAAGAATACGCTTAACGCACAAAGAGTTATGTCATATTTCGAGAGCGCCCCCACTACTTAAACTAGTCTCCCCAGAGGAAACGGGTAGGCCTACTCATTTAGCTACCATTTAAGGATGCAAGGCAGAGAGGCGCCCTGGTCAGTCTATTTAAGTATTTAAGGGGGTGTGGGTACGTAGGCCTACACCCCCCCCCCCCCCCCCACCCTTTAAATTTTTTTAAATGGCTGTAAATTAAGGTTAAAGTTTAAAATGACTAATTTATCGTGGCAACCACTGCACAGTATTTAAGGCGAAATTATTTCTGGCACGAATGACGCAGACCACAGAGCTAAAATTTTCATTTGTGGGTTTTCGGAGTAATTCAATAACTACAGTAATGTCTGTTATTTTAACGCGATTGGGGTGTGTATTGTTAAATAATATGTGCCGATGTACGAAAACTACCTGGCCCCAATGCAGGGATTGGACCCACAATCTCCGGAGAGTTGTAAACGGATTTAGCCAGCCACTACTGTACGCAAAGATGAAACTTGTTGACTTGTTGAAACATGACTGTTGTTTTGATTTAGAATAACATTTCAAAGTAGGCCCCTATCCGGCTCTTTCACTTAATTGATAATTAACATTATTTTATGGTTTTTTGTGGAAGGTGGTGAACATGCATTCCTGGCTTTAAAGTTCATAATTAATTCGTCGTTTATTTAATTCGCTGAAACGAGATATAGATTATCGCCAAGGGGGGATTTGAGTCACGTTCGATACCCCCCCCCCCCCCCCCCCCTCCCCTCCCGCCCCTTCGCCCTTTACTGTCGACTAGGCTAAGGAAATTATGATAGAAAATTCATAAATTATTCGTAATCAGATGTAATTCAATAATTATTATAGTACTGTACAGTAATTATGAATTCAGATATTCATTTTCTATACAATTGGTAACAGTAGAGGTAGGCCTACAGTCAGTACAGTCCCTATCTCATTCTGAATATTATTTCTCAAACTGGGTATCATTTCTCAAACCTTTTACTAATGATAGTCAACGGAGAATTTCAGTAGGTAAGACTGGGGTAAGAGTTGAGAAATCAGAAAGATGCAGCCAGCTCAATCTAACTCAAACTAGAGTCTGGCGCCATGGTTTGAGTTAGGTTGACTTCCAACTGTGCCATACTCAGCATTACTCTTCCTGTACGGGATGGATAATTACTCCTGTTGAGTGAGGCACCACATGGGGAAGGGGCCTCTGTCTGTTGCTTGGGCTCTTGAGTTAATGGGTTGAATTACATAAGCTGGGCAGGCCGGCTTGCGTGTGTCTCATAAAAGACATGTCAATCACGCAGTTCCTTTGTGGGCTTTACTAAATGTATGTTGTTAACTAAACCACACTGGCTCGGTCTGTTTGTAGAGAAAGTTTTAATTCTGGGAATATTGTTGTGGGCAATTGGTGCTCTGTTGTCTGTCTGTTTGATGTCAATTGGTCCCTTACAAGACATATCAGTTTAAAAATCTAATGGTTAATTAAGAATTATTAGTGCATATGGGACCTCGCAACACCCCCCTCCCATAAATATGGCCCTGTCTATAATTACAGAGGTTTCCTCTGGCCCCTTTGCCCGGTATAGCCACACCCGGATGTATTGCGAATAATTGTGTTGACGATGTAATAGATAATTAAACATTGGTAAAACATTAACGTTAAACATTAGAAACATTAGCGAAATATACGCGACATTAAAATAAATTTATAAAATTGGTTGGTTATATTATATGGTTATATTTTAATGTAAAATAACGTTAATATGTTATGAGTCATACATACTTAATAAATGTAATAAAAATTTATAAATCTTCAGTTTAATAATTTTTTAGCATATAATTTTTTTTATTCTGAAATTTAAAAATAAATTGAGTCACTGAGTCTGCAACTTAATTCTCACTGTCTACTGGAGTTAATTACACACAAACAAATCAAGTTTAGGGAATGTTATAACAGCAGGAGACCATCAAACCCGTAGGCAGAGTATAACAGAAGCGAGTGGGCCATTAAACACAGACAGCTTGTTGTATGAATGCTACACAGTGCACAGTGGGTGGTTGCGCGAGTTTGAGTTGGGTTTGAGTAAACCAGACAGGTTTGAGTTAGTAAGAGTGAGGTAAGAGACAAGGTACCCAGTTTGAGAAACAGTATCTAGAATGAGATAGGGACTGTAGAGGCCTAGTTTAATCAGCAATAAAATATTAAATTGATTAATAATTATCTTTACCGGTAAAATAATTAAATACATTAATGATATCGATAATAATTATTTTTTTATTGGAATATTTCAAATTCATACCAATTTCTTATCCTTGTTTTCCTGATTCCTTGTCCTTTCGTCCCTCGTTTCGTGGCGCGTTTATGTCGATAAGCCAAGTAGGCCTACTGCAGACTGCTTTCAATTACGGGGCCTAATAAAGCTAATCGAATCGGTCGGTAGCTAATCGAAAACCTGCCTTACCGCCTTGTGGAGTTAGGCTATGTTAACAGTTTAGATACCGGTAAACTGAATGTGAACATTCTTTAGGCTGACTTTGATTAAACTAAAGTGATAGCCAGTACCGGTAGTCAAACTCCAGTGCAAAAGTACTCTAGGCCTCAGTATACTACAGTATGATAGGTAGGCCTACATCTGGAACCGGTACCGATTGTAGTGAGCTAAAAACAGAAACTGAAAGTTTATATCTTGTTAGTATACCGGTACATGGCAGCCTAAGGGAGGCCAATTTTAAAAAGCGTCTATATCCAACATTGTAATTCGTGTTTGGATATAGACGGTTTTTAAATTCAGTGCTACGTTTGAAAATATTTACATTTTTTTGGTAGCAAATATAATGCATTCTAAAAAAACGATGTACTATTTTTGTAATTCCAATAGATACGTGAAGCATTCAGCTATCCATTCATAGCTTTAACTAAATTTTTTTAAAATTTGGATATAGACGGTTTTTACTCTCGACCCACGATATATATCTTCCGATGACATAAAGTTTCCTGCAGAACAAGGAGCATCAGGAGGATTTATAAGGCTCAGGGCTGAACGACAATTATCACATTGTCTTTTTGATTTTAAATATTTCACCTGACAATGGCTACACTGTTTAGTTTCCTTGAATGAGAATGTATCTAAAGTAGTATCAATAGTCCTTTCCAATCTCATCCATTTTTCATCAGAAACTTGCTGAATATAAAGCTTAATTAGTTTGTCTCTTGCACTATTAAATAGTGCCCCCATGTCTGCATTGATGAGGGCCACACGTGAGTAGTCAAAGGTACAAGTTCGCCAGACTGCTGGAGATGCCATAGGACAATATTGTAAGCAAAATTGTGGATCGATGTTTACCTGATATCTATTGCAAACAACACTTACAATTGTGCTGTTTCTCAACCTCGATCGATATGTCTTCGATAAAACTTGGGAATTATCAAAGTGTTCTACTATGTCCCCTTGAATTATTTTTGGCAAAGTGCGATATTATTCTACGCACAGTTGTATAACTACCAGTTGGTGTACAATATCCGAATAAGCGCAAATTTGTTTTACTATTCGTTATAGTATAGGAAATCAAGGAGCATGCAATTTGGAATGAACCAATGAACTGATAGTTCGATAAGACCATAATCTGACAGATCAAGTTGTTTAACGTGTTCAATTTAGTTGAACTTGGTGTTGTCGGAAAATTAGTACACGATTTAACACATTCTATTAATTCAGGGCATTTTCTTGAAATAACTGAAGTTTTATAATTGTCTTGCATCATGCGGTTCCATATAGGTTCCATTTCGGTAATTGCACTTGCTAATTTATCTTTAATTGCGCCTCCGAAGGATTGACCAAGTTTCGACATCTGCCCATCACTGCAGGATAAAATTATATCACTGTCAGTTTCTTTAGATTCAGAATCTGTTTGCTGATAACTTGAAATGGAAACGATAGTATCAGTTTGCACTGCTACGGATTTGAATTCTTTTGAGTTTAATCTAGCGAAGGAAGAAGTTGCTTCGTTTAAGTCCTTGCATGGTTTATTGCCTGGTCTTAGTCTTCTTGGCTTCTTCAAGCTTTTCAATGGAATAAGGGACCGAACTTGAGCAATACAACGGGTGCAAACATATTGCTGTCTCTTGTTACTGATTAGTTTATTGCTAACCATATATTTACGGCAGAAGTCTGGTATGCCCTTTGACGTTGCTAAATACTCCAATTTATAGTAGACATCCTTGCGTTTCGTGTAGGAGAAATCGTGTATTACACATAGACATTTTCCATCAAATTTACCTTTAACTCGTGATTTTAATGTATTATCCGCCATAATCTGATAATGCCTGTGCCACATATACAATTAACGAAATCAATAAGTAGGTCAGTAGCACAGTGGGTAGTGGGTCTGTCTGTCTGTGGGAGGTCAGTAGTCTAGTATACCTATGCCTACCGGTAGGTACCTATTACATGATTAACCCTATCGGTACTATCATTAAGTATTTAGATATTAGGATTATCGTACTTTACTACGGCACTCTACCAGTCTACACAAACACTACAACATCTAGCTGTCCAATATCAAGAAGATATCAAATTTGACATTTTGTATCTGGAAATGTTAAATTTGACATGGAATGTGAAAAAAACAGATTGTGGCATATGTCTACAGTTTTTTACTGAATACAACTAATGAAAGTACTATTTTATCAACTATTTACCTATATATGTTTTTTAACTATGCCTATAGAAAGAATTTAATCAACGAAATGTCAATTTTGACATTAGTGACAAATTTGACATGCCACATGTCAAATTTGACATAATGTCAAATTAAGCCGGGAACCAGACTGGACCACCTCTGTTTAAGCAATATAAATAAAGAGAATGATCCAAAACTTCATTGTCAGTCGTTGAAAGTACGGGATGTTTGCGAGCAACGTAGCCAGCTATATAAAACAATGCCATCTTCTCATCACCTGTAATTATCTCTATTCCGGTCTCGTCAATGTGGTTTATAGCATCCACTTCATTGTCGGTCAACGTGATGTCAACACACGAGGAACACTTGTGCTTCCCAAGTTAACTTGAACATTCAACCTCCAGTTCTGTGTATAGTTTTGCTCGATCAATGCGGTGGGCAACCACGTTTGCAATTCCACAGGATCTTTCGGAAACGCGTAGACCGTAATCGGTGAGGAATTCTCCTCCCCATCGTCCATACCGGTCAGTTTATCCTTCGCGTTCGCATAACCAGTTCTGCAACCGCCAACGGAACACTTCCTTCCCATCGAGTTAACGGTCATACAGTCGTATCAGGTTGTCACTTTGGTAGTTTATTCGGGTAGACACACGTGTATTCAGGTAAACACTCGAGCAGTCAGGTAGGAAGAGTAAACGATAACATAATTCAGTGCAGTAGGTAGTTCAAGATTTGTAAACTATAGGCCTACAGTATACCGGTATCAGAATTCTAGGCCTTCAATAATTCTAGTAGGCCTTGGTACTGGTACAGCACAGACAGACAGCAGCACATATATCAGGCAGTCAGGAGTATATACAGCCTACTGCCCTGGCAGCTCTGTACAGTATTAATTATAGTATGCAGTACAGCATACTGCCAGTACTGCAGTTGCAGTACGGCTGTAGGCCTACAGCGCTACAAGCCTACATCAGTCAGTCAGTACGTGTACGGTCCAGCGGTCGGTTCGCCAGATGCCAGAGCCAGACCTGTAGACAGCAGACTGCCTTCCTCCATTAACTCAGACGGGACTGCCAGGCTGCCACTCCACTGCTCCAGGCTGCCGGGCGCCAATCTGCCAATGCCAGTTACCAGTAGGCCTACTGACTGACTGACTGCAGTAAATACACACAACAAAACAAAAAACACAAACAGACAAAAATACACAAAAAAACACAATATGACCCAAAAAAAGTACCCAAAAAGACAAAAAAAAATGTTTTTAATAAACAATGTATCTACAATAAGATCCTAAATCTTATTTAAATCTTCATCTTATTTCTTATCTTATTATAAACCTAATTGTAAGAAGAGTTTCACTTTTTTCAAAATATTACATTTTGTTTATTTGAAGATTTCTTTATAATGACCTACTGCCACCGGTTTACTGGTAAGCCTACCCACCCAGACTGCCAGACAGCATACAAAATCAGATTTCTTAATTAATGGAAAGGAGCAGGTTACAGTAGCAGGCTTTTCTAACCAAAACAATAAACGATAACCAAAGAACACAGGTTACAGTCTTATTTTTCCAACCCTAGGATATAAATTATTTTTGTCTTTTTCGGTAGGCATAAGTTTTTTGGGTAATATTGTGTTTTTTGTGTTTTTTTGTATTTTTTTGTGTATTTTTGGGTAATTTTGTGTTTTTTTGGGTAATTCGTAGGACCGAGGCCCACCGGTAATTATTATCATTGGTTTTATCAGTTTGTTTGTTTGTTTGTATTGTATTGCTTTCTTCAGTTCATGAATCCATTCAATTCTGCCATTAACGATTGTCCGAGATTTTCCATCCTCCATCACCACAATCAGACACTACTGACTATGCCTCCAAAAAACAGACTAAGTTTAACTTCCATGGCGTTCGCAAGGAGCTTCCGGATCCACCTTCTTCATCGCTACCGCGGCGGGACGTCGATGTAGCGGGAGTCGAAGTGTCTCTTCGGTTGAGATACCTCCCAAGGGACAATGTCCAGATCGAAGTTATTTCGGTTCAACCGCGATTTGTCATTGTCCCTTGGCACTAATCCCACACAGTAAATTTATGTAACTTTACTCTGTTTACCTTTTTAATGATGATATTTTATTGTAATTTAAACTGGAGTAGCCATCTATTTTATTATTTTGTATTATTGATAGGTCAAAAACTTTTTGGATTGCAATGTTTTAATGATAATGTACGGTACTACTTATGCTCTATAATTATATCCCTAATACCTTGTAGTACACAACTTATATGCACTACTTTATAAATGCAATAATTATGCAGTACTTATAAACAGTATTCACAATAAATGCAATATAAATGCTACTTATATGACATTAATAACTCATATTGTATTTATTCAAATACGATATATTATTTTTAATACTACAATTATTCATAGGTGTAAGAAAACATTACGTACAATGAATTTATTGGTTTTTTTATAGAATAAATTATAATAACATTTTTATTAACTAACATTTTTATTAACAATGTACTATATATTATATAGTACATATAATACTATAACATAATATATTAATATACTATACTCACACACTATAATATATTATAAAATAAACACCGGTTTACAAATATTACATAAACATCCGTTTACAGTTTTTATGATTGTATAATTTGTTTCATTATAGGTGCTCAACGGAATGTAAAACCCGCTGCTGGGGCCATCACCACAGCAATGATTAGAACCCGGCGGCAGTTTTTATTTAATCTTTGTGACTGCAAATAAAATAATGGTATATAGATAGACATTGTTTCAGGTAAGGAAGGGGGAGGGGGACTTTCGAAACAATTAAAAATAATCTCTCCCTAGTGGAAAAACAATACAAATAACAGCTGTATTCTCCCAGAATAAAAGTGTTACCAGTTCTATTAATAATGGTTTATTGTTTTGGTTATATCCTAATTGAAAGTCGCATGATAGCTAACACGAGCGCTCATGATAAATATTTTTTTTCAATTTTTGTAGGAAGAAGTGGATGAGAAGTGGACTGGTTTAATGGGTCCGGGAGCTCGGATTATTTAAGTTTTATCGGCGAATAAGAAGTTGAAGAGAAGAGTTGACTACCCGATTACTTACTTGTTGGACTAACCGATTACAATATTGATTTCACGTTGATTTAATTGCTGTAATGCTAAATGTATATAATGTATTATTATCCTTTAAGGTGGATTATATGAGCAACAATGAATCCAATCATGTTTCCAATACGATGATAAAACCGATTACCCAGACAACTAACAATACTTTGATCATTGATACTCAGAGGTGAGTCGTGATACTCTCCCTCTATCTACAACCTAAACATATCCGAAGACAACCATAAACTCTACCCTAACCTAACCAAACCCTTACACTAAGCTACCACTATATATCCCATGTGAATATATTTTCTCGAAATATTTTTCCCGTCTCGATATTTTATATATCGAGACCCTTTTTTATACTTTTCATGTGGGGCGAGATATAAGTATGAGCCATCAGCCACTCAAAGCTATATCACAGCCACAGCCACTCAATGCTATGTCACAGCCACTCCATGCTATGTCACAGCCACTCCATGCTAAGTCACAGCCACTCAACGCTATGTCACAGGTACAGCCACTCAATGCTATGTCACAGCCATAGCCACCTACCACTATGTCACAGCCACTCAACGCTATGTCACAGCCACCTAACGCTATGTCACAGCCACTCAATGCTATGTTACAGCTATGTTACGATGAGGGCTCGAGAAGAGGGTCAGCGGGATCGGCTAGAACCATACTACTGCATTTGGCAGCGCCAAACAGAGATATCTTTCTATTCGATCTGGGGACCTAGGGGAAGAAGAGCGGGCCGAAGCTGAACCGATTGCCAAGGGCGGTGCAGGACCTAGTGAGACAGAAGACTTACGGTTAAGGTGGGATCGGCGATCCGTGACGACGCGGACAGAATAATCGGACCGGAGACCCACAATCTCCTGGACATGCAAGTGGTCTATATGGCTATGACGGGGCCAGAGGGAATGGGATTGGTAGAGAACATGGGAAATTGTGGAGCAGTGGCGATGGGCCAGCTCATGGGGCTCGTCTGCCACAAGCCGATGGACTGGGGCAAGTTCCGAGAGGAGTACGAAGCGGAACTCACTGAAATGGGGAGCGAGACCAGGGAAGCAAGAGGTATATCAGTCCCGAAGGGGAGCGATAAAGATATATCAGAAGATATATATCTTACAGGAGGATTGGATAATGATAGGTTTATTAAACCTATTCATGGCCATGGTTATCGGAAGAGAGCCGACGGCGTTTCTGCTATCAGGAGCACCTCTAAATCACAGGGGAGCCTTTTAAGGTGGCCTTTCAGGGTCTTGTAGACCACCTGGGGCTGAAGTGCGAGTCGGTGTACTACGATAGCCGACACCTAGTGGCCAGAGAGATGGATATTTGTTATACATACTGTGCTATTATCATTGGAACATTAACACCAAGAAACACAAACTCTGTTATTTTCCTGACGGCCTTCGGCCAAAGATATTAGTTCAGCAGCCCAGCATCGAAGTGACGCGTACAACCTAACCCGGTCGGGATCATTGAATTCAATCACCGTTCACAAATAAATTAACTTTGCCATGAATGAAAGCTATGATTATACTGTATATAATTGCAGCAAATCATGATACACAATTATTCTTCCCCTCCCCCATTGTCAATGGATTAGCACATTAAATAGCAATGGAGAAATAATAAGAACAGTCAATCTATTTCCTTGTAAACCTTCCTTGAACTCTAAACATTATAACACATTATTGCATGCGCAACATATGAAGTGAAGTATATATACTAGCATATAACAACGAGCGACCTCCGATGATATATATAGTGATGCTTTTTATAAATAGGTATCACTAGTGTATAGTATTGCCAAATTAATGAAACTGTAACCTGTGCTATTCACTATCTTCTTTCCTTAAATTGACAATTAACATTGTTGATTCGCCAAAGCGGGTAATACTAATAGGTACATTCGCCAAGGCGGGTTTTGGATTATATAGCTAATTATTGCTGAAATATGTGTTTACGGTCTCTTTAAACATCCGTAATTAAATGTTATAAAAATTTAATGTTGAAAATCTAATTTTTAAGTCGAAATCATTCACAAAATCTAAATTAAAATAAATAATTTTATTGGAAAAGTAAATTCAAATTGTGCGCCGCACCTAACTGGTAGTTGACCATTGCCCTACCTACCGCCGTGAAAAATGTTTTTTAATTAAATATTTCCATTTTTCGAATAAAATTATGAATAATACTCCAAGTCTTAATCTAGCACTTGATAAGATTACCGTCCTTGTCTCTATTAAAATCCTCGATGGCAATTGGAATTTAAAACGCGGCGCAATGTAATCTTATAAAGTGCTAGATGATAAGTCTTGATGTAAATAGTAATTAATAAATTATAATAGTATTGTGTATAAATGTTTATATTAGTATAGTATTATAGGTAGTGAGCAGGAGTTCCAAACTCTGCAGGATAAATTGGGCGATGGCGGGGTTACATTGGGGGAAACGTCCGTTAACGCTTCAGAGGTTCTCGAAGCCATTGGTAAATTATCAACGGGTAAAGAGAATTATCAGTGCATTTATCGTTGTTTCTTTCATCCTTACTTGGTCATGGTTATATGCCTTCTAAACTAATTCAAAGTTATATTGTACCTGTAATTAAGAATGAATGAATGAATGTATGAATGAGAAGTTAACGGATAGGAATAATTATAGGCCTGTTGCCATTAACATTAAATGTAAGGTTCTAGAACGTATTATCTTAGACAGGTATATTGATAAACTTATGGTAGCTCATAATCAATTTGGATTTAAACCGAAACACAGTACAGATTTATGTATATATGCTTTGAAGGAGATTGTGCATTATTATTTAAGCCAGAATACGTCAGTATATATTTGTTTCATTGATGCCTCGAAGGCATTCGATTTTGTTAATCATTCGAAGTTGTTTAATAAATTATTGGAGCGGGGTGTCCCCAAGTTTGTAGTTAGACTATTGTGTTATTGGTATAGGTCACAGACAATTTATGTTAAGTGGGGTAACTGCCACTCAACTTTGTTTACGGTATCGAACAGCACCCGTCAGGGAAGTGTTATTTCGCATGTCTTCTATAATGTGTATATGGATTGGCTTAGTAGCATCTTAAATGACAGCGGGTTAGGATGCTACGTTAATGGTATTAGGGTAAATCATTTTTCGTATGCAGACGATTTGTCACTTTTGGCAACCAGTCCACAGGCTTTGCAGGCATTAATAAATTTAGCTAGTGCCTATGCTAATGAACATAATACAAAGTTTAACTTAAAGAAGACAAAGTGTAAGTAAAGTGCAGTTTTCCAGTTGGTTTAGCTAGATTAAATGGTTCTCCTATCGAGTACGTGGAATCACACAAATTTTTAGGTCACTACATACATATTAATATGGACGATAAAGTAGATATACAAAATCAAATAAGGGGTATTTATCGTAGGGGTAACGGTCTTATTAGGAAGTTCTCCCATTGTACTACTCAGGTCAAAAATATATTATTTATTTCATTCTGTACGGGCATATATGGGTGCAATTTATGGAACACTTATACATTATCTGTTATGAACTCAATTAAAATGGCTTACCATAGAATATTTAGGCAACTTCATCAGCTACCATTTAACTGCAGTGCGTCGGAAATGTTTACATTTAATCGGGTGCCTAGTTTCTTATGTGTATGTCGAAGGTCGGCATTCAGCCTTCGTCGTCGTGTGTTAAACTCTGGGCGGCAATTGCGATTTATATATAAGTCCGCAATTTGGGATGTTATGAATTACCTACTATTCTAGTTAGTTGTGTTATATTAATATTAATTAATTAATTTTATTAGTTGTGTTGAAAGAGCATCGAAATGAAAAGGTTTGCACGTAATACTGTACTTCTAGCCCAACTATTTTTTCGCGCACCTACCCTATTTGAGTAAATTACATTCACACACTCAAAAGTTATTGCAACTTTAGTCTCTGCAAGGCGAACTTCGAAACGGAACTCCATATCCAATATTGGTTTGTAGTTAAGCGGTTCCCTCGTTACGAAATAAATATTCGAGAACAATAAATTATTTAACATTGAGTAAGGCAGCATTTAGGCAGAATTTAGGAACAAACAAGTACCTATTTAAGAATAAAATTACGTATACAGGGGAAAACTTATTTTGAATATTATCACTACCCTTTAGTAATGATGGGTCGAAAGTCCCCCCTAGCCCTTCACAAGGGAGGGTGGACGTAGGGACGGGGCCCAACGCCAACATATCGTGATAGTTTGTCACATTGGAAGGGGAGGGGGGGGGGGGGGGGGGTGATGAAACGTGGCTGTTAGTGTTAAACGTGAATTAATTAATATCATAAAGTAGTATTGAGCATTACGCACAACCATAATAGATTAGATAGAGAATTGGGAATGTGAAGGCCCTTGTTTTCACGTGACTGCCATGCCATATTATGATGTAATGTATATCCGCCATCTCTGAACCTGGGAGAAACGAAATTGCGACAACTATGGAGAATCGGGAAGCCGGGAAGGATCTCATTTCCACTGTCCGAGTTCGCTCGACTTAGAAGTAGTAGTATATCCGCCATTGACGTACTGTTGTTATGTAAAAGGTAGACCTAATCACACCAGATACTAATTAAAATAATGTCTTAATAACTAATTATATTCATTCATACAATAAGCAATGTAGCCAATTAAGGCTGTGATTGACAAATTAACCGCACAATTAATTAATTGACAAAACAAAAATCAAACAAGTAGAGATCATATCAAAACCTGTATAAATATAAATAAACGCAACGATATAACTAACACATGTACGTACACTATATTAACTGTAGAGGGGGATACTGTCCCTCCTGCGAAAAGCAAAATATATTTATCAGTATTTTAATTAATGTAACTTAAAGAAATTGAGCCTTATTCGAAGAAATTCAACATGGGCATTTTGGACCTATACCGCCACTGCTTGGCTCTTTGGAAGTGTATTTCGGTAAAGCTCTATTGTATGGAGACCAACCCAAAGCAACATTAGTATGTGAACACAGAATTCCATTCCCCATTCATTTCAATGGTAGCCAACTTGTCTTTCTTGTATTGGGGGTAGACCACTGGTTAGCTTTCTGCTATTGTGTTATTCAAAGATAGCGGCAGGAATAAAGAGAAATACCGACCACACTAATGGGCTGTTCCTTCAGGTCAGCTTAAGTTACAGTGTGAATGTTCAAGGGCGCCGCCAGTGGCCAGTCCACTCTGTCGATATTGTGGCTTTATGAATGGAGTTCCTTTAGTAGTTTCAAACGCTTTCATTCTATCTGCGCGCATGGGAGTTGAGTTGGGGTTGCGGTTGAGTGTGGGTGGAGTGATTGACAGGTTGTTGGAAGTTGTCTGATTCTGTTTGAAACTGTCTGAATCTGTTTGAAACTGTCTGAATCTGTTTGAAGTTGTTGGACTGTTGGAGTTTGTCTGAAAGTGTTTGAAGCTGTTGGATCCGATCGGTTCAGATCGGATCCGATGGCACTCTGTTGGTGAGCTGGACTGTATTATTATTATTCCACGAATCCTTGGGCTGATTATTTTATTTTGTATAGGATATATGATGTAGAATGTTCTTAAAAATATTATTCTTATTTTTTTATTACATAGGATTAGCATCATTTTTTAGCTGAAGCATTAATAGTGTAATTTAATTTAATTATATTTTAATACCATTACTACATCGGCATACTGTAAGATAAGTTTAACATTTCTTACAAATAGTGGTGCAGCATAAATCAAATCACGCAAATTTAAAAGAACCAGGTGTGTTGTCATAGCAAAGTTTCATTTTTTATTATGTGGGACGAGCCACAAAGTCAGCTAGCCCCACGCCTTACAGTTTAGACAATTGTTTAGCTTACTTACTGCTGACCGACAAGGTTTATTTATAATAGTCTTGTAAATAGGATTATTCCTCCGGGCTCCTTCCAGCCAGCTTGCTGGCTTTCTAGTTTTAATATACTTCTAGTTGCATTTGATTTATGTCATATTTACAATTTCCTTTAGAGGCTGTGAGCGTGGGAAGTGATAGATTCATAATAAATTGTTTAGGAATATGTTTGTATTTGACATATAATAAACTAAATAAAGGAATAATACATTGCCGATATCTTACATGTATAACTACTGACCACTGTACTGTAGTAAACTCTGTATTTTAATCTAATAGGCCTTCAATTATATTATATTGTATTACTATATCTTCTTTTTTTATTTATTATATTCTTACAATGGAAGATGATGAATAAGCACTTCTAATTTTTAATGATATCCAATGACTGGCAGCCAGAGGTAGAAGGCTCAAGTGAAAGTAGCAATGCAATGATACATTGGTGTTGGGGAATCATGACCGCCTCTGGACATTCTCCGAACTGTATAGAGGATGTAAAAGAATTGAGGGGAATTCTGATGCTGGTGTTGGAGGGATTGTGGCGGGTGGTAGTGGAGCTGAAGGGATTGTGGCAAGTAATGGTCCAGGGGACAGGATTGTGGCGGGTAATGCTGGAGGTTATGGTATTGTGTCTGGTTGTCGTTGTAGTGGAGTTGAAGTGATTGTGGTGGGTTATAATGGAGGTGAAGGGATTGTGGCGGGTGGTAGTGATGTGATTGTGGCAGGTGATAGTGATGGGATTGTGGCGGGTGGTAGTGATGGGATTGTGGCAGGTGGTAGTGATGGGATTGTGGCAGGTGGTAGAGATGGGATTGTGGCGGGTGGTAGTGAAGTGATGGGATTGTGACAGGTGGTAGTGATTTGATTGTGGCAGTATGTCATGATGGGTTTTTGGCGAGTGGTAGTGGGGGGATTGTGGCAGGTTGTAGTGGGGATTGTGGCAAGTGGTAGTGATGGGATTGTGGCGGGTGGTAGTGATGGGATTGTGGCAGGTTGTCATGATGGGTTTTTGGCAAGTGGTTGTGGAGGGATTGTGGCAGGTTGTAGTGGGGGGATTGTGGCAAGTGGTAGTGATGGGATTGTGGTGAGTGGTAGTGGTCGGATTGTGGCAGGTGGTGGTGGAGGTGATAGGATTGTGGCGAGTGGTAGTGGGGGGAATATGGTTGATAGTAGTGGAGGTGGAAGAAAAATACGTCAGAAAACAACAGACCTTAAATATATAGAAAAACCGAATTCATGTTCTAGCACTAATCATAAACGAAAAGGCACGTTAGTTGAGTAGGCAAATGAGTTAGATTAACTCACACTGGAACTGATTTGCTTTTTTTATCATACCTGGAAAATGAAAAAAAATATAAGCTACCGGTAACTGTCAAATCATCTACTAAGACAACAATTGATTCCAACACAGAACCCCGCTCAATTCTAAGTGCGATTAACATGTATGTTATTAATAACACTATGTTTGAGACGCAAGCAGATGCACTGAAGACTTTTATTTCAGTTGCATCTAGGTCAGAGAGAGAGAGCCCACCCTTCACACACGGGATACGCAAACACCCGAAGCAATGCCTTCAACAAGTGCTCAGGGGGACGACCAAGTTGAAGTTCTCCATATTAATGTAAATTTACATAGCCCCCCAATAATCCTACACCAACCAACACCACCAGTTATAACTCCATCAAAAACGCCAGAATCGGCGTTGATTCAATCTCACAGCAATTTGCCGGGCACGTATATTCAATCCCTCAAATAGGTGCCATTTGTGTTGCCGGTTTTTCAACACAGTCGGTGATATGGCGGACATAGTTCTGGGGTGTGGGGATAATAATGGGACATGGCAGCAGTGGGTGCATACTATGTGTCTCGGATTTCCAACAGTAACCATGTATGACGCCAGAGAAATGAGGCCATGGTATTGCTTAAGCCATAGGCAGAAATATAAATCGCCAGTCCAGTCCCAGTACAGAGCGATCTACTTGAACACAATGCCAATGCAGTTGATGAGCAATCATCGTCTACATCTTCTAATTCGCTTCTTCTAATTCATCTTCTAATTAACATCACTAATTCGAGGTCGTGGCCGTGTTCGGTGCAATATAACTGAACATGATGCCGGTGCAGTTGATGGACAGTTGATGGTAATATGTACAGTATAAATAAATAAATTAATAAAATTAGTAAACTGCTCTCAAAAGGATATAGAGTAGCGAAATAGCTAAAACTGCAAAGGATCTACAGGGTCACTCTCTACAGTACAGCAGAGTACATACAGTGATACTGCGGTCCTACGAATTACCCCAAAATACCCCAAAACACCCCAAAATACCCCAAAAGACCCCAAAATAGTATAAAACTACAACAATAAATACTATAAATAAATACTACTATAAATACAGTCCAGCTCACCAACAGAGTGCCATCGGATCCGATCTGAACCGATCGGATCCAACAGCTTCAAACACTTTCAGACAAACTCCAACAGTCCAACAACTTCAAACAGATTCAGACAGTTTCAAACAGGTTCAGACAGTTTCAAACAGAATCAGACAACTTCCAACAACCTGTCAATCACTCCACCCACACTCAACCGCAACCCCAACTCAACTCCCATCTTCTCGCGCGCAGATAGAATGAAAGCGTTTGAAACTACTAAAGGAACTCCATTCATAAAGCCACAATAACGACAGAGTGGACTGGCCACTACTGGCGGCGCCCTTGAACATTCACACTGTAACTTAAGCTGACCTGAAGGAACAGCCCATTAGTGAGGTCGGTATTTCTCTTTATTCCTGCCGCTATCTTTGAATAACACAATAGCAGAAAGCTAACCAGTGGTCTACCCCCAATACAAGAAAGACAAGTTGCCTACCATTGAAATGAATGGGGAATGGAATTCTGTGTTCACATACTAATGTTGCTTTGCGTTGGTCTAGAGCCATACAATAGAGCTTTACGGAAATACACTTCCAAAGAGCCAAGCAGTGGCGGTATAGGTCCAAAATGCCCATGTAGAATTTCTTCGAATAAGGCTCAATTTCTTTAAGTTACATTAATTAAAATTCTGATAAATTTTTGCTTTTCGCAGGAGGGACAGTATCCCCCTCTACAGTTAATATAGTGTACGTACATGTGTTAGTTATATCGTTGCGTTTATTTATATTTATACAGGTTTGGATATGATCTCTACACTCTACTAGTTTGATTTTTGTTTTGTCAATTAATTAATTGTGCGGTTAATTTGTCAATCACAGCCTTAATTGGCTACATTGCTTATTGTATGAATGAATATAATTAGTTATTAAGACATTATTTTAATTAGTATCTGGTGTGATTAGGTCAAGGCGACCTAAATACATAGAGGTCGCCTTGGATTAGGTCTACCTTTTACATAACAACAGTACGTCAATGGCGGATATACTACTACTACCAAGTCGAGCGAACTCGGACAGTGGAAATGAGATCCTTCCAGGCTTCCCGATTCTCCATAGTTGTCGCAATTTAGTTTCTCCCAAGTTCAGAGATGGCGGATATACATTACATCATAATATGGCATGGCAGTCACGTGAAAACAAGGGCCTTCACATTCCCAATTCTCTATCTAATCTATTATGGTTGTGCGTAATGCTCAATACTACTTTATGATATTAATTCATTCACGTTTAACATTAACAGCCACGTTTCATCAACCCCCCCTCCTATGTATACGTAATTTTATTCTTAAATAGGTACTTGATTGTTCCTAAATTCTGCCTAAATGCTGCCTTACTCAATGTTAAATAATTTATTGTTCTCGAATATTTATTTCGTAACTAGGGAACCGCTTAACTACAAACCAATATTGGATATGGAGTTCCGTTTCGAAGTTCGCCTTGCAGAGACTAAAGTTGCAATAACTTTTGAGTGTGTGAATGTAATTTACTCAAATAGGGTAGGTGCGCGAAAAAATAGTTGGGCTAGAAGTATTACGTGCAAACCTTTTCATTTCGATGCTCTTTCAACACAACTAATAAAATTAACCTAAAATATTTTTTTCACTCATTGTAATTATATTTACTGTTTGCTTAATCTGTTTGTGTTTATATCTGTTTATGTGCAGTATTTAGTGCCCTACGTCAAATAAACTAATATATTTATAGCATTATTTACATTTCTAATTAAATTAAGGAATTAAAAACGTGTTGGTAATATTATATTCATTTATCGGAATTTATATTATAGGAATTTATTATTCGTTTATGCATTCTAGTTAATTAATTGATATAATTAACGACATAATTATGTAAATAAAAATTGTTAAATGAAACAAATCTTTGTTTCGGTTTATAATTGACAATAGCACACCCTCACAATCACTTCAAATTGAGAGTTAAAGTGATTGACATTTTGTTAATGAAATACGCTTTTGTAAGGCATTGGCAAATTCCAACAAATTCCGATGGCGTCAAACATCTTCAGACAACTTCAAACAGTTTCAGACAATTTCAAACAGCTTCAGACAACTTCAAACAACTTCAGATAGCTTCCAACAACATCCAACATAAATCTCAAACACTTTCAGACGGATTTCAGACAGATTCAGATGGGCTCCAACAGACTAAACTTGTTGGAAATATTTTCTCCAACAGAATCAAACAGTACTAAATCTCCGTAGGTTAGCATTGTGCTTGTTTGAAGCTGTCGGAGTGTGTTGGATCCGATGGCACTCTGTTGGTGAGCGGGACTGTATCGCGTATCCCTTGGTTTAATCACTATTCTTTATTCAGTATAACTGAATCCTGGCCTGCCGCCTTCACCCTCCACTCATTATTTAAAATCGTAACTCATTCAATCTTTGACTAAATTATACCAAACTTGGTAAACATGTAATCTTGTCTATCGGTTAAAATAAACACAACTTGCTAAAGTTTCCCCTATAATGTTTTTTCCTATAGAACAGGATGCAGTTTTATTTCAGTAGTAAACAAGCTGTTATTTGCGTCGATTTTCACCTGGAGAGGGAAGAATATTGATTCCCCCCCCCCCCCCCCCCTACCTGCAGTTAAGTGAAAATATTTCGGCACCATTTAATTTTATTATCACGGTCGCACATCAAGTAGTCTGTCAAAAGATACAATTCATTATAAACATAACAAAATTAATTATAATAATTCTAAAAATATAAGGCAGATTATCCTAAAGTTAGCTCTTTAGTCTTTAGAAATCATATACATTGACAAGACTTATAAAATAATTGATGTTGAATAATTATTATTAAGATTAAAATATATTATTTATTATTTATTTATTTATTTTATTTTATTTTATTATTTATTATCGGCAACTTGTAACTGGGCGATCATCTATCTGATAGTTGAAAAAGACTGTCTGACAGTTGGTATCAGACTATCTGATAGTTAGCGCCCCATGGGTAAATCCTTACCCCATGGGCCGTTACCTCTCTGACTGACAGCGCAACAGCCCCTATAGGTATTTTGGAGTATTTTGGGGTGTTTTGGGGTATTTTGGGGTAAATTCGTAGGACCCGTGATACTGTAGATAAAAATTGTAATTTCCTATCAAAACTTACAGACTGAATACCGAAACCGATAGTGCCCCAGTAAAAAATCCGCATATGTAACGTATGGGATGGCGCATATTTCACGCATTCGTAATGCATTCTGAAATGTTACATAGATGAACCATGCGATACGAATGCGAAAACCGAACCAAATACGCATCCTTTATTCGCATATCGTATGTAATACGAACCTTATTCGAATCCCGCACATTCTACGAATGCGCCCCTAATCTTATACGAATGTTTCCCGCATACTATACGAATGCATCCCGCATGTTATATACGAATGTTTCCCACGCTATACGAATGCGTTATGAATGTTTTACGAGTGTTATACGAATGTTTACCCCAGGATTTTTATTTTTTTTATTATTTCGCTACAGTTTACATAGTTTTAACAGTTTACAACTGTTAAAACGTGTCCATTTTATTTTATTTTTTTGAATATACTTGATATTCCGAATCGAATATGAAAGCCATTTTCAATTTCCCCAAAAAAATGTTCAGATATAATTCAAGAGCACGTAATTTCAGACGTAAATCGTTATAGTTCTGATTATTTTAGTATCTAGAATATTAATTTCAAGCTTTTAATTAATCTTATTAATTATTATTGATGGTGTATTATTTTTTATGATATTTTATTATTATATTATATTATATTATTTTATTATAATAAAATTGCTATAAAACTAAATATAAAACTGCACCAGCATCCCACCACCAATCAGAACAATACAATTAAGACAATAAGGTTTAACATACAATTAAAAATGGTGCACCGTGAATTAATAATGGTCTGCGAGGTCATTCCCCCGCAGACCCGCACCATCCCCAAAGCCCAGCGCCCTCCAGGGACGCCGGCCACCACGCAAACAGAGGGAGTTGGAGCGGAGGAGCGCGAACTGAAGCCGCCTCCGAACTCCCCCGAGAACGCAGGCTAGGCCACGATCCCGCATCCCCTGCCGCCGAGCCACAAGGGTCTCAGCGAGGTGGCTGATGAAGGTATCAGTCTCCTTGTACCACACCCCATCGGTGGTTCCGACAAGGGGGGTGAAGGAGAACCTTCTATCCTCGCACACCGCGCTATAGTGCACCTTCTTGGCTCGGACTCTCTGCTCGAGGACAGAGTCCAAGGACCGCTGAGCGTATGAGGGGGCGTTGGCGTTTACGATCGCAATATCGAAAGACGCCACCCTCTGCTCGGTCCAGACTCCCCTCGCCAGGAGATCAGCCCTAACTCCTCCCACCTCGCGGCCCCTTCTGTCCAGGTAGCCGGTGCACAGCGTGACTTCACGCTGCACACACGACCCACCAAAGGCAGAGGCGATAAGGTCCCCGAATACCTCCCGGACCTCATCGTGCCGCTTTATAATCAGGCCACCCGACTTGCAGTTCAGGGCGTGGGTTGTCGTAAACGGCTCCCCACACCCCTCACACTTCGCCGGGCGGCGTGAGGCCGTACCTCAGCGCGAGGTTGTCGCGGAACACCTCCGGGGCCAGGTCGGTGTTATCGACCACGGAGGGCTGCGCCGACAGCCACCCACCCGTCTTATGGGACACCGTACGGTCCACAGTACGGCGCCTTTCGGCCGGGACGGATTGGATGGCGGACTCCATCGCTGCCTTATAGGCGGCGTCCTGGGCGACGCGACTCGCAGCCAACGCGGAGGCGAGGCAGGCGGAGTGGTCAGCGACGTTAAGGGGACAACCAGTCATCAGTGCCTCGACCACCCCAGCAGTCCCAGATAGCGACGCCTCCCTCGCGTCCTGGATGCCGGTGTACGTATTCCTCTTTATCGATACGGGTTCTTTGCTCCCCTTCCTGTGAGGATTTCGCTGTAAGTAACGGTCCGTTGGGGTATGGAAATCCGCATGTAGCAACTTGTGATGTAGTCTGCCGCATTCCATGCATCCGTCCTTGCTGTTCGGGCACTGCCGCCATACATGGCCTGGCGCAAGACATGCCCAACAGGTGTCCAACATCCGCACTTGAACTCTTCTCTGTTCCGAATTTAATTCTTTGAACCGTCTGCAACTATCTAACTTATGATCGTCAGATCTTACCTCCTTTAGTAAACAGTATTGGCAACCTACAAATCCATCCGGCAACTCCTGTTGCTTTAACCTAGGTCTATCTAACCGCTCACCTGACCATACTCGCGAGTCTGATCTAAAGGCTGGGGTACTCGAATTATATCTGTCTACTGAGTTAAATGTCACAGTGGTCCTGTCATCGTCAAAACTTACCATAGACTTACCGGTAACAGGTTTAGACTCTCTCATATTCTCCTCTGAGAAGTTTGATTTCATCTCTGCTACTGCGTCTGTGGCTATCATGTCATGAATATGCTGAAGTGTCAACACCTTACCTTGGCCCTCCAACTTATTCTCTAATTTGCGCCATTTCTGTCTGTAACGCATGTTTAAACGTCTTATTATGCTTTTCAAAACTTCGGCGTGATCTCCATGATGAGGTAGATTCACCGTCCTCAAGATGTCCAATGCGTTCGAAATAGCGTTCGCTAAGTTCAACAGCTCTAACGGAGTTGTAATCCTTCCGCCCTTACCCAAGTCTTCTACTATCGACTGCGCCATCTTGGTTTTATTCCCGTAGATGTCACTAAGCGTCTTCATCGCTAACTCAAATGCCCTTTCATTGCCGACGAAGTTATCAGCAATGGCTCTAGGTTCTCGATGGAGCATCTGAAGCAAATAGTTGAACTTCTCGTTGGGAGTAAAGGTGCTGTTGGTCAGCTGCTCGTCGACATAGGTTTTAAAGGTCCTCCAGTGCTTGTGGTTGCCCATAAACTTCTGGGGTTGTTGCGTCGGCAGTCCTTGCCTAGCAGCAAACTTACCTATGTACCTATACCCTTGCGTCGTTCCGGGTTAACAAATGGTTTAGTTCTGCAGGGTTGTTAAGTCTGGTCCTTTCCCGGTGGTTCAAACTTACCTGCTCCGCGTCCGTCCTTCTTTCCTTATAGTTTCGGGACTTCTGACGTCTCATGTCTTCCTCTTCATCGCTTGATTCAGTGTCAGTCCTTAGCACTCGCGATGGTTTGCGCGCCAGGCCCTGACCCAAGCCTCCTGTATAAATTTCTCGGCCGAATTTTCGAAATTGGGATTATGGATATTCGGGACATGCGTCATTACCTGAGGTCTATGTGGTATAGTCTCCTCCTATATGCGTACTCGTTGACTAGGCTGGACTTTATCTAACTCAGGCCTGCTAGGATTAGAATTACTTCTTACCTGGGCTGCTTCCTTTAACCGTAGGTTGCTAAGTGTTAGATTATGTATTGTTAGGGCTCTAGTAGACCCTGGCTTGGTGGTGGTTAGATCCAACCTACTGGTCTTTTACCTACCGGTCCTCTTCTGGTATTCCGGTATTCAGTCTTTCCTATCTTCTATGTCTGTAGGTACAGTAGCCGTTACCGGTACCTACTGTACTGCTGTACTGATGTGCTGTAAGGTGGTGGGTGTGTTCGTTGGTCTTTTGGTTCTTATTATTGTTTGATATGCTGTTCTGTATGTCGACCATTAATAAACTGATGCAGCTGGTATTCATTTATTTCCGATCCCAATATGGCGCAGTGATGTACTTGATGTTCCTACAACCCTATTCAAATGGTGGACATTCCAGCGCATTCAGCAGGTCAGATAATTCAATATTATTCTACCGGTCGCCTCTACTGATTCTGATCTAGGCCTAGCTACCTACCTATACTTCTGGTGGTGTACCTACTCCAGTACTCTTCTAAACTAAGCCCTTGGGACGGACAGTGGAGTGGCTCGCGGTTATCGTTGTCGTTGTGTAGCTACATCGTTGGCGAAAAACACAGCGACGACGGTACATCGGCGCTGAGGACCTTGCACTGTCCGGGGGCCGTGAGGGGTAGGCAGCGACGCCCGCTAGCCTAATTAGAAACTACCGGTACCTATTCACATTCAGCAGTCAGGCGGTATTCCAGTCTGCCAGTATTCGATAACTACAGATTTTGGCTGATTTGCATGCAAAAGTTTTGCACATTTTTGCAAAATTTTTTCTTTTCGGATTTTTCAAATTTTTTCGGATATTTAATTTCCTGAAATTTCTTTAATATTCAACAGTCAGATATGCCTACTAAAGCTGAACTCGAAACCGAACTGGAGGTTTTAAGAGAACAGTTGGCTGGTCGTGGTAATCCTGATCCCACCTCAGCTCTTCTACATGCTTTAGTTAAATCACAACGCGATTTGGCTGATTCCTTAGCACAATCCCAAGCCCAAAATGCCCATCAATTTCAACAATTACTTGGTCAACCACATCAACCTGTAGTTCATCAGGCTGACTCAACCCCTCGTAATCTTCAAATTAAAGCACCAATTGCTTTAGAACCGGATTTCAGTTTAGCAAAATTTGAAACTTGGAAGTCGGTTTGGGCGGATTATTATTCTGCATTTCAGATGGATAGAATGGCTAGGGATAGGCAAATCTGTATTTTCAGGAGTTACCTTTCTATAGGTATGCGCTCTACACTGGAACAAGTTATTGACATTCATCCTGACACACATGATAATCCTTTAACAGTTCAGGTGTTAATAGATTGTATTCAAAGTTATTTTCGTGGTAAACGGAATATAGCCCTTGATTGTGTTCAGTTTGATAATAGGAAACAACGTTTTTGATAGCTACCTGGTTGCTATTAAAGATCTTGCTCGAGATGCTGATCTATGTCGTCATTGTTTCGATCGGCGGTTGACTACTCGAATTATGTCTGGTATTTCTTGCGAGGACACCAGATCTAAACTTCTTGCATTGACTCCATTTCCTTCGCTTGAAGATGCTGTAAATCTTTGTAGGTCTGAGGAATCAGCCCAAGCTGGAGTTCAGGATTTAAAAAACCCTTCAATCAACCAAGCTTCTCGACAATCCCGTTTTCACAACAAAAAGCCTTATAATTCCAGGCGCAATAATTCTTCTAAATCCAAATCCAGAAACAATTCTTCAACTACTGGCCCTATAGTTTGTTATGGTTGTGGTAAAACAGACCATAAACGCGCTGACTGTCCAGCAAGGAACAAAGATTGTTCTTATTGTGGCAAGGAAGGCCACTTTGCCAATGTTTGTCGGTCTAAACAAAATAATTCGAATTCATCTTCAAAACCTAAGACAAAACCCAGTAGCCGCATCACCCTCAATTTGGTTGGAAGCCATAATCAACAAGCTCCGAAAGTATTTCTGAACTTCTGTCATATCGCAACAGGACATTTATTCGGTTCTCTCAAAGCAACTCCAGATACTGGTGCTGAGGCCACTGTTGCCGGCTTAGATTTTCTTCAGGCCCTTTCTATTGACAAAGAAAATTTGCTTCCACCAGACCATGATGATCTTTCTGCTGCTAATGGTAGTCTTCTTTCATGCATTGGTCTCCTCCACACCACAATTTCCTATGGTGAATATTCAACTGATGAGCTCATCTGCATTTGTGAAGAAGTCGATGGAATTCTTTTGGCATGGTATACTTGTCAAAACCTAGGAATTATTTCAAGTTCATATCCAGAACCAGTGGCAGAAATTCAGTCTGTTGCTTCTTCTAATTCTTCTAATATGTCACCAATTGGTATTAAAAACTCAATTCCAACAACATCATTCAAGGTTGACTTCCATCTTTCTGATGAACCTTCGCCTTCAGAATGGGATACTGTTAAGCAGAAACTCATAAAGGCTTATTCTGATGTTTTTGACCAAGATGACAAACTTCGTCCAATGAATGGCCCACCCATGACCATTTCATTAAAAGATGATGCCCAACCATATGCTATTCATACAGCCAGGCAACTTCCTTTAGCCATTAGAGACTGGGCTAAAGCTCGCTTAGAGAAAATGGTTGAACAAGGTATTATTTGTCCAGTTCTGGATAACGAACCAACTGATTGGGTCCATCCTCTTGTTGTAGTTCCTAAACCAACAGGCGGTTGGCGCCTTTGTGTTGATTTGACTAAACTAAACAAACATGTTAAACGTCCGTATCATCCATCGGTTACTCCTCGTGAGGCTGTCAATTCGATTTCTCCATCAGATTGCTTCTTTTCTTCATTAGATGCCAAGGATGGATATTGGCAGATACCTCTTGATGAATCCAGTCAGAATTTAACAACATTCATTTCCCCTTGGGGTCGATTCAAGTTTCTTAGAAATCCCATGGGATTAACTTCAGCACAAGATGTGTTTTGTCTTCGTGGTGATATAGCGTTACAGGGATTGGAAGGCATTGCTAAAGTAGTTGATGACATTCTAATTCATTCTTCCGATAGTCACAGTCATCTCGCACATATTATTGCCGTTCTGGATCGGTGTCGTGAACACCAGATCAGTCTCAAAGCTGCGAAATTCAAATTAGCTACCCCTGAGGTGTGCTTCGCAGGATATATAATTAGTAGTAATGGTATTCAAGCGAATCCTTCCAAACTTAATGCTATTGCTGACTTTCCTGTTCCGACCAACATTTCTGAACTTAGATCTTTCTTGGGTCTTGTGAACCAACTAGGTGAGTTCACTTCCTCTATTAGCGAAATGGCAGGCCCTCTTCGGGACCTTCTTAAAGTTAAAAATGTCTTCTGTTGGTCAGAACCCCAAGAGACTGCATTTCAAGCAGTTAAGAAAGCTCTTGTAAGTCCTCCAATTCTAGCTCCATATGATCCATTGCTGCCTACAATGTTGCAGACAGATGCTTCACGTTTGAAGGGTCTTGGTTTCTCACTTCTTCAGAAACACGACAGCTTTTGGAAACTCATTCAGTGCGGTTCAAGATTCATAACTGACACTGAATCACGTTACGCAATGATAGAGCTTGAACTGTTAGCCGTCGTATGGGCTACTAGGAAGTGTAAGGTGTATCTTATGGGTCTCCCATCATTTGAGTTGGTAATTGACCATAAACCTCTTCTTCCTATCCTAAACAATTATACTTTGGATATGATAGACAATCCCCGAATCCAACGTCTTAAAGAGAAACTCACCCTTTATTTCTTCAATACAACATGGAGAAAGGGAAGTGAACATTCCATTCCAGACGCACTTTCCCGTGCCCCAGTTTCAGATCCTACTCCAGAGGATATTCTTTGTGATACAGATGTCAATGACCATGTTTCTGCAGTCATTCGTCACGTGTCTACCTCAATTGTTGTCTCTGATGCTCCAAGTCATCTCAAGGATTCATATATTGAGTCTATCCGATCATCTGCAAAGGATGATATTTCTTACATGGCTTTGGTGGATGCTGTTATTTCTGGATTTCCCTCAACATCCACACAATGTTCTGTGCACATACGCCCATTCTGGAATGTGCGACATCAGTTATCTTGTGAAGATAATCTTATTTTATTAGGTTCCCGGATTGTAATTCCATCTTCCCTCCGCAAGAATGTCCTGAAGCACCTTCATGATGCTCATCAGGGCATTGAACGTTCTAAGAGGAGAGCTAGGCAAACTGTATTCTGGCCTGGTATCAATAGCGATATTACAAACATAGTCAATTCTTGTCCCCAGTGTCAACTTTATCAACCAAGTTTACCTAAAGAGTCTCTCCAAAGCGACCCTCATCCATGTCTTCCAATGGAGGATTGCTCTGCTGATCTTTTCTACTTCAGCACCTGGTCATACCTGGTTTATGTCGATAGATATTCTGGGTGGCCATGCGTTCATTCTTGGCGTGCCGATCCTTCCAGCTCTCAAGTTATTTCAGCTCTTCGAGGATGGTTCAAAGATTTCGGTATTCCAAAACGCCTTCGTTCTGATGGTGGTACACAATTTAATTCAGCACGTTATCATGATTTCTTATCCGAATGGAATATCATCCCTGAGTATTCTACTCCTGAGTATCCTCAGTCTAATGGCCATGCAGAGGGGGCTGTAAAGGCCATGAAATCATTGATAAAAAAGTTAGATGTCAAAGGAGATCTAAACTCTACTTGCTTTGTTCGTGGTTTGCTGGAATGGAGAAATACTCCTAAAGAACATGGTATGTCTCCAGCTCAACTGTTGTTCGGTAGATCCCTCCGTTCTACTATACCAGCTCATTCGTCCACACTGGCAGGTGATTCATTCCCTATCCCTGGTCCTTCAACGTCTTCAGCAACTGAATCATATTATAATGATCATGCTCACGACTTAACCCCGATTCCTATTGGTTCCCGAGTTTGCATCCAGAGTGCACATTCCAAACTATGGAACAAATCTGGTATCGTCCTTTCCCGTGGTACTAGGCGAGATTACCGGATAGAACTAGACAATGGTCGGGTGTATTGGAGAAATCGTCGTTATCTACGTTCCATCCCAGATGACTCTTCTCTTCGTGACATAACGCCTCAAAAACAGGTACAGTTCGCTGATGATCTTCCCAGGCGCAGTTCGAGAACTCACAAGCAACCAGCAAGATTCGGAGTTCAATGAACTGACCTATTGGTGGTGGTTGGATTTTTTTCTCAGTACAAATGTCTCCTACATTGTTCTTGGGGGAGATGTTAGATTATGTATTGTTAGGGCTCTAGTAGACCCTGGCTTGGTGGTGGTTAGATCCAACCTACTGGTCTTTTACCTACCGGTCCTCTTCTGGTATTCCGGTATTCAGTCTTTCCTATCTTCTAGGTCTATAGGTACAGTAGCCGTTACCGGTACCTACTGTACTGCTGTACTGATGTGCTGTAAGGTGGTGGGTGTGTTCGTTGGTCTGTTGGTTCTTATTATTGTTTGATATGCTGTTCTGTATGTCGACCATTAATAAACTGATGCAGCTGGTATTCATTTATTTCCGATCCCAATACTAAGCATGTCCGTTATAGGTTGGATGTGTGGCGATATAGCTTGCGCTAAACTAGCACTTAACTCATCCCTCGTAATAAATTCCTGGCTAGGGTTCTGTTGTATAGTCGGCTCTATCTGAGTAATCCGCTGTCTCTCATATGATCCCTCTTCCGGTTTAACCCGGAAGTTCTCCGTCGAACTGGGTCGGCGCTCCGTCCGCGTATTCCAAACCCGCGGGTTCGGTTCGCCCAATACTCGGCCCGTCGGAGTTTCTTCTCTAAATTCTTCGTTCTCTCGTTCGGTGTATAGTGGTGCGGTGTTCCGATGACGTGGATCCTGGGCGATGGGTGAAGCACTAATACCAACTGGCGTGCGATATGTAGAGAATGGTTTAGCGATCCGTGTACTCGTAATAGCTGGACCGGGTATAGGAATTCTGGTCGTCGTCGACTCGCGTATAGTCGGAGTTCTCGCTTCCTGTTCGGCCTTCTGCAGTGCGAACAGTTCTCGCAACTCGGTACCTACACTCGCCCCACATTCTTCGATCATTCGCATCCCCTTCTCGGCGATTTCATTCGCCTTCCTAGTCCGTTCTTCGCTCTCTAAACTTAATCTCGCACTTTCCAACTGCGCCAGTTTACATTCTTCTTCTTCCCTCGCTCGTCTCGCTGCGCTCTCTTCTTCCACTCGCGCCTTCTCTTCATACAACGCCCGTCGCTCCTTCTCGATCTCGAGTTTGCGTTCTTTGCGCTCGTGTTCGAGTTGAAGTTCGTATTCCTTTTGTTCGCGTTCCTTCTGTTCGCGTTTGAGCTGGAGTTCGCGTTCCTTCTGTTCGCGTTTGAGCTGGAGTTCGCGTTCCTTCTGTTCGCGTTCGAGCTGGAGTTCGCGTTCCTTCTGTTCGCGTTCGAGCTGGAGTTCGCGTTCCTTCTGTTCGCGTTCCGCTTGCTCGCGCTTACCTTTCTCTTCCAACTCTCGCAACTTTGCGTCTAACTTACGTGTTCGCTCCCGTTCCCGCTCAGCTTCCTTCCGTGCTTCCGATGCACGCAAAACTTCCGCTTGCTGTTCGTCTAGTCGGCGTCTTCTCTCCTCAGCCGAGTTGTGAGAAACAAGGGATCTAGCACATATAACTTTCCCTCGCGCGTGACTAACCTGGGAATCGCCACTGTCTCTGGATGCGTCGTCGGGTGGAGTCAACGTCCTCTGTTGAATGTTCTCCGTCGTCGGTAGCACCTGGCCCGGTACCACCACTCCATTCTGCATCAGCCAGCTAGTAACTTCCCTCTGATAACGGCGCTCTTCCTTGTCTTGGATCTCTTCTCGCTCCACTAAGTCTCTCAACTCTGCGTCACTCACCTGAGTCGCCTGCATTTGTGATGCCCATAGCAGCCAGTTCTCCGTCCTAACTCGTCGGAATCGCTCCGATAACTCGCGGTGCTCCAACAAGGCTGCTAAAACCCTGTCGTAAATCCTCGTCGCCACGTCGCTCGACTGAGACTCTACTGCCTTCTTCGCTAGGACTGCAAGCTCCTCCGTCTGCTTGAATAACGCTGAGTTATATCCTCTTCTAATCTCTACTAACTCTACCCTTCCGATGTTCGCTGAGTCAGCTAACATCTTCCTTACCTTGTCCGTCGTCCGAGTTATATGTCCGGCATGCGCGCGAAGTTTCTTCTTTATCGCGATATCAAGTTCTCTCTCGCTTACCTGACTCACACTCGGTGGACTTGAAGGATTATTTCGGGAACTACGGGTACTCCTAACAGCCGTTGGGACCACGGCACTTACCATACCCACAGGTCTGGAAACCGGGCTCCGGGCTCTCGCTTCTGCTACACTACCCTCCCTATCACTCACCTCTGTCCGGGTTGCTGTACAATCCTTCCTTACAGTAGCGGTAGGGGATCCTAATACTATTACCTGAGGTAGTTCTTCTTCCTCACTAGTCACTGTCTCGTCCTCCTGTTCACTTACGTCAGCGTCGCTCGCTGCGTCGTCATAGTCGGCATTGTCGTCAACAGTAATATTTACGCTATCGTCAGTCGGCGGTCCAGCCGCCGTCTCATAGCTGTCCTCTAGTGCCTCCTTGTCTGAGACACTCATAGTCTAAATAATGTTTGCCTTCCGGCAAAATATCTCGCAAAAGTTCGAGATATAATTATAATTTAACCGAAAATATGGTCAAATTAATTGTCTAATAATCAGTTGGTCCAAATGTCAAATAAATTCGCAATGCAATATTGTGAATTTAATGGGGTATAGTTATAGCAAATACTAGCACAATATTTAAACAAAAATATTATTATATAGCTATTATAGCAATTAAATACCGGTATGACACAAAATAATTTCTGAATCTAATACAAAATATTCAGAATAAATTTGCCACCCAAATAATTCCAATTTTGCATATATAGCTCTAATCAACGTAATTTTAATTTCAAATATTATATGTATCCACTAGCGCGTGGCTACATCTTCGGGTTGCGACTCTCTCTAACTCTCTCTCTAACTTGAGCGATTCAAAAAACCATGGCCGGCTAAACCTAAATAACCTAACTAATAAATTGAGTTCAGCTTCGCAGTTAAACAACCGATAATTTTTTACTGCTTCCACAAACACAATGGTGCCAACAGAACGAGGGGGGGGGGGGGGGGGCGTTTGACATGGTTGACTGGCCGGCCGTATAGCAGTATAATAGCAGTATTCCTCGGAGTTACGCATGTTTCTTTTCATTTTGTCTTTTTTCTTACTCTCAATGTAGTGATGAAATGTAGATGAAATATACTGTATGGAAGTTTAAAAAAATTAGGCCAACGTCTGAAACTTCCACACAGAAGCACAGAAAAATTCCGAGCTGGCTCTGATGCTCAGAAATAGTAAACAAAGACTGTAATGCATTGCACGAGTTTCCATAGGTTTCTGTTAGACAAAAAGGGAAAATTGCTCTGATTGGCTGAATAAGGCCGAACAAAGAACCTCCACGTCCACAAAGAATCAACTGACAGATTTCGTCATCCTGGCTCTAATTCCTTCCGGTCGCGTATTGGATAAATTTAGGGCTATTTTAGAGTATTCTGCGCATTGCGTAAAAATGACTTGTTATGTCCGCAAAAGCTTTTACAACCTGTTTGTTTGTTTTAATTTAGGTCAAGAGGAAATTGATGTAAAGTGTATTTTATTTTATTAAACCAATACACTATAGTTAGTACAACATAATATATAACGTTATGTAACAAACAACGTGTTAATTAGAACTGTTGCCTTGTTAGTCATCATCATAAGGGAGTACTGTTGTTAAACCACTATGTTGGACAACTTTTTTAATTAATATTCGAAACTGAAGACAATAATTAGAAACTGAAGTGGCTTTGACACAGCTGATTATCAATATCAGCTGTTAAATGAGTATAAAAGAAGGAACAATATTTTAAATAGTTCCCTGTTCTTTTATTATTTTGTTGGCATTTATATATTTTTTGATTTGAATTCTGTATTTATTATTTTGCTTTGATTATTACGTTTACGACACTGTTCTCCACTTACCACGATTACTTGTTCAGCCCACCCTTAATTTGAGCTTATTTTCTTCACACGACCGCGATTACCTTGATATCCACCCATGTTTTGACCTGGCTTTTCACTTGACTACGACTACCTCGATATCCTCCCACGTTTTGACCCGGCTTTTCAACTGACCACGAATTTGGCTTACCGTATTTCTTAGAATAAGATCTCCTCATCGAATAATTCCCCTTTTTATTAACTTAAATAAATTTTTAATTCCATTTTTGATTATTATCAATATTTCTAATTGGAGTAATAATTATGGAAATTAAAAGTAATTTTTATATGCTAATCTGTAAGTGTATTCTATTTTGCAGTATTTAAAATCGATGGATTTTTTTTAAATCGAAGTTTTTTTGAATTGAAGTTTACAAATGTTAGAACTGCAGTTATATTCGTTGATATAATAATCTTTAAAAAATTTATGTAGCGTAGGTGTGTTGGCTTTTGCTAATTAATTTATTGAAATATGTTATGCTCTAACGCAGCTGTTTTTCCTTTTGTGAGGCTTAATTTTATTTGAAATTATTTTGTTTTATTTTTGATGAGATACCTAAATAATACGCATCATATCTTGATAGTTTTTTATTTTTTATAAATAGAAGTTACTTTTTTTGGAAAGACTCTTAATTTGAAAATTTTTAAATTTCCATACGTGTGTTTCTATTTTTCTATTTATTATATCATGTCTATTATTTGTGGAATTTATTATATAGTCATGTACTTTTGAAAAATATATTTTATTTTAAATAAATTTTTTTCAGAGATTTGACATCATCGATGATGTTTATTGTTATAAATCATGGCCACGAGCAGAGCCGCAATTTATTTCAACCCAATGTGGGCGTGGGAACTAAGATCCGATTGTACGAGCCTGCATTTAGAGGCGATACCTCCCACAAACTACTGATATTAGTAGTGGTTATGAAGCCTGTCCGTATTATTATGACCATGCAACCTCTTCCTGAAGTACCTATAACCGCTTTGGTGGAAAAGATGACACCCTTTAGTGTCCATGTTGAACATCTAGTATTGCGAGGTGTAAGTTTAGTTAATTTTTGTACATTTCAATTTTAACTACATTATAAAAATATAAATCATTTTTATATTTATTTAATAACCATACTAATTACTATATAATTATAACTATATAATATTTAATATAAATTTTTATTAAATTTATCAATGGATATTTTATATTTGAAGTTAAATTGAAGAGATATTAACATAAATATTTTATTTAAATTTTAGCTGTAAACAAAGGTAATTATCAAATCGTATTTATTAGTCAAATGAGAGCGATTTTGTTATTGTAGGTAGGACCTTCAAACAATATTATCATATGATAATAATAATTGCTATTTAATAAAAAATTTGAACCATGGAAGTATATTTTTATTGTCATTTTCGAAATAGCGGTTTAAAAAAAGCAAAACCTGTAAAGCGGAGGCGGATTTGTTTTAGTGTCAGTATATTAAAATTACTGTAGTATAATATTATACATGATATAACTATTTTATAATATCATTGTTTAAATTTTAGATTGATATTGTAGCTACTCATAATGGCGCGGTATGTAAAGGCATATATGGCCTTTATCATAAGTGCCCATATATTTTCACAGAAACTTATCAAATAACAAAGTATGGGTAATAGAATGTGACTTAGTACTTCCAAATCTACCATTGGATGCCGACGGAAAAGATTTGAGATTAAATGCATTCAAATCCAATGACTTTACCGCCATGTTCATTGGGAATGCTGCAATGAATGTTAGTTAATTTTATTAATAAAAGTTATAAAAATTAATAAATTATTTTACAGTTTTTTTTTGATCATCGACATGAAATTTTATTGGAAATTTTGACGCTTGTCGATATTACAATAGTATGTTGGTTTGTCTGTTTTTTCGTTAGTATATTTTTGTTAAACTATATAAATATTCATCACCCTCTCCCCTACCTCCCACCATTATTATCGAAATACTTTATGTATGACTGTCCAATTGCGAAAATGTTGAAGTATGTATGATTTTTGTGTAATATTTATGTACTAGTAGCCTCGCCTAACTTTTGAGACATGTGTGAATATACCCCTTTCAAATGTAGAATTATGTCACTACAACTCCTTCCCATCTCCTCCCCATTTTTTGAGTTAGGATATTTCCGACTACAATTTCCCTCTTAAGTGTTACTGCTGTGGTAGATCCGAATACATACCGTATTCGGTATGTATACGCATATTGTTGATATGTTTGACAAAATTAAATAAAATATGTCTAATAGAATCCACATAATCAAGACATGTTTGTTCATACACACGACAGTGCAATGGTGGTGGTGGTGGCACCTACTACCAGTACAAGTAAACCACACTACATTATGTGCTTGGCTTCCCAGAGAGAGATAGACACTGGTTGGATATGTACAATACAAGGCCGCTGTCCGCTGCATCAAGATACAAAGAAGCAAGGTCTATGCAGCTATGCTTGAGGGCCAGATAATGTATGATAATGTACACCACAGAACTCATTATTTACATGTTTGTTTGATTTAAACAAGAATGCAAATTTAAAATATTAAAAAGTAGCATTCATATATTTTTTGTTAATTGTTTTCCGTAATGAAATACTTAGTTACGTCTGAATTTATTATTAATAGTACAATCCATTCTTGGCATCCAGAAAGTTTTCAACTACAAACAGCTTATGAATTCTAAATTAGCTAATCACAGGCCTTGGTTACTAAGTTGGATTCATTGCATTTTTGTTTTTTTTGTGTGCTTTGTAAGTTGACATGTGTTCGCAACACAGTATTCTTTGTTTGTTGGGTGAAGAATTTTTTACCTTTCCATGGGACAACCTGTCTTGCCGCAGTATGTGTTTCATGTTCATCAAGATTAGTCGTGGCTGTATCCAATTGTGCTTGTTGTTCTCTGGCCTGTGGGTATTCCGTTTTCTTTATGATTTCATAGTATTTTTTCCTCTTTTTGTTTACAAAGTCTTTGTAGTCCTTAAGTGATGTATATAAATCAATAGTCAATGGACCGCACAAGCTAAAGGCTCAAATACATTTTTGTCTGTCGGATTGTTTATAATGCCTGTCTTCAGTTTTTCTATTAAGTATGACTTTCTGTTTCCCAAGCTGTTCTGCCTTTGAACTGTGTGTAAGTGTCCCCTTACATGTCTGGCTCGATGTTGTCTAGAAAACAAATTTTCATCATTTACATCGACAATGCAGAAAGTCTGGGGGGGGGGGGGGGTGTTTGCCGTGGACTTAAGGGGATGGGCAACTTTCAGGACATGTTTGTCCTGAAATGTTGATCCTGTTGCAGGACATCACTACCGATCGTCTGGTCATGTTCTGCCACACGTATTTTCGTCGTGGCAGTTCACGTCGCTCTTTTTCACACTAAACCAGATGAGAGTAAGTGTTTTTAAATTTAGGCATATGTATTATAGTTGAAAACAATAATTAAACCTATTCAAAAATGATAAATAAAATTCACTAACGCTATCAGACTCGAAGTAACAGGTTATTTTAGATTTAATTTTCAATATATTTTGTTTTAAATTTAAATTTATGTAATAATTATGAAGTTTTGTCCACCCGGACAATTGCGACCCGAACAATTGCGACCCAATCATAAATAAATAGTTATAAAACATTATAGAATAGATTTCAAATAGATTATATCAATAGCTAGTAAAAAAATATTGCATGAACAATGTTAACAATATAGGTAGGTTATGCCAAAACAATTAATTTTAATTCTACTACTAGGATCGGCATGCTGCATTGCAGCTGCATTTTTAAGAATGCTGTGCCGGCTTGTCAACAAAATTGCACCGCCACAACTCCCTATCACCCATGACATTTGCTAGATCATCCGCATCTTTAAGGCCAGTGTCCTTTAAGATGCGTCTCAAGAAAGTCATGGGCTGTCCACCATGCTTATTCACTCCATGAGGCTGCCAAAGTACAAGATTATGCACTGGCTGGTCCTCACGGCGAAAGCAATGTCCTGCAAAGCGGAGGCGATTTTGTTCTAGTGTCAAGCTTGGGGGAACCAATGAGACACCTCCAATGTTATATAGTGTCTGGTTGGAGATGTGTGCATTGTACTTGACACAATGTACCCGGCGTAGCATTCTTGTGAATGTGCCATCCAGAGATTTGGTGTCCTCAGCAGTTAGAGCCCAGCATGGACTCCCGTAGAGGAGTACTGGAACTACTGCTGCTCTAAATAATCGGACCTTAAGTTTCCGATTAATTCTAGGTGACTTCCAAATCCTGGAAAGCCTATTCAAGGCTGCCCATGCCTTTCCCTTACGTATTCGAAGGTCCTCACCTGACTTCCGGATCCATGATCCCAGGTAACAGAAGTCGTCCACATGCTCAAGCATACCATCCTTTGAGCTTATGCTCATCCGATCAGAGTCCTGCTGAGGACTTTCAAAGTTAACTGTCAGAATTTTGGTCTTTCTGGAGTTAATAAAAAGACCAACACTAGAAGCAGCATGTTCTAATGAGCTGAGGAGCCGCTGGGCTCCCTCTAATGATTCTGAGAGTACTCCTAAGTCATCAGCAAAGTCTAGATCAGTTAGGTACTTGGCAGGATTTCCTCGACTTCTGGAGCCAGTAGGTGGAGTTATCATCACCCCATCATCATTATGATGATCTAAGGACATGCGTAGAACATAGTCAACCACAATAATGAACAAGAATGGTGCAAGTGTGTCTCCTTGGAGGACGCCCCATAACACTTCAAATGGTTCTGTGTCACCGTCAACAGTAGACACAAATGTTGTCGAACCATCGTATACTGATCTGATTGCTGCAATAATTTCATCAGGAATCCCATATAATGAAAGTATGCTGAACATACGTGAGCGAAAGACTGAATCAAAGGCCTTGAAGAAGTCAACAAAGATAACAGCCAGATGCCTGTCTTTCTTTTTTGATAACTCTTCAATTATCCTTCTAAGTGCCAAAATGGGCTCCATGGTCCCACGACCTTTACGGAACCCATTCTGATTTCCACGTAGCAGTCTCTCAATGGGATTCCTGTGGATTCAATGGGAATTTTAATTCAAAACATTCCAGAATATCTAATTGCGAATAATGTAGGGCCAACCACTCCCTTTTGTTCAAATGTAGCTACAATGTCCTCGTCATTGATCTCATCAACGTTGAACATATCTACTTCCATTTCGGGATTCAAGTCGGGAGGGGAATATGTTGGAGGATTTCCAACGGTGGATGTGCTCTACACCTATCCTTAATATGCAAATAATGATTCCTTATACTTTTCACGGACAGACTGACAGACAGACACACCAATAGACAGTCTGGATAGTGTCAAAAGTAAAAACTGACAGCGGAAATAAAATCCTTGACAAGGAAAACCCCCATAGCGAGAACGTTAGTTGATTTAAGTCTTTCTAAAGTCTTGACAGACAAACTGACAGAAAGACTGATAGACTTCAGAAATTCATGAATTAGAGTAGGGCACTTGGGGGTTTGAATATTTTCCAGTTAGGTACCGAAAGGGTTAAATGATACTATTTAATTCATAATATATACTTCTATGCAACGTATAATGGAATATGTGTCGGGCTAATTATTGTAATGCATTATTTATTATTTTATCTGAATATTAAACTATTTACGTTTAGGCAAAAATGATTAATAATTGCCTTGGGGCATTATGCCAGGGAATCTATGGCGATTATGCTTCCTGCCCTTGTTTTCGCACGTCAAAGGTAGGGCAGAGGCAATGGATAATTGAATGTGACGTAATATTAGACGTTTATGATAAAGATGGGGATAGGGTATTACATATCCCCTTTTCATCCGCTGGATTTACTAAGCAGTTTATTGCCGAGGAGGATATGGTTGTAAGTATTCCCTACTGAAAGTATAAAATTTTCCGTTATACGGTGTTTTAACTTTCGAAATAAAAAGTTTTTGGAATAGACCAATTTAATTTTGATGTTAAAAATAATTATATTATAATTGACTTAAGAAAAACCTTACATATTACATTATTTTAGAGGATTATTTTCATTGTAATAAACTAATAAACTTAATTATATGTGATTTTAAATAATTAGAAAAAATTATAATTATACTAAGCTTGTATTCCTATTTTAGTGTATATGGGTGTCTGTGTTTGAGTAGATTAGAATTGATAATGATTTTTGTAACTTAACAATTATCTTTATATTAATAACTACACTCCCATCCATACTTTATTATTGGGGGAAGGTTTAACAAATATTGTATTTGTCCAGTTTGTAAGTTTAACCACTGTTCTAACGTTTGTTCCTCTGTTAGTGTAACGACTGTTCTAACTTTTTACTCGGTTATTTAAACCGCTGTTCTAACGTTTGTTCTTCAGTTAGTGTAACCGCTGTTCTAACGTTTGTTCCTCAGTTAGTGTAACAGCTGTTCTAACGTTTGTTCCTCAGTTAGTGTATCTGCTGTTGTAACGTTTGTTCCTAAGTTAGTTTAACCGCTGTTCTAACGTTTGTTCGTAAGTTAGTATAACCGCTGTTCTAACGTTTGTTCCTCAGTTAGTGTTACCGCTGTTCTAACATTTGTTCCTCAGTTAGTGTAACCGCTGTTGTAACGTTTGTTCCTAAGTTAGTTTAACCGCTGTTCTAAAGTTTGTTCCTCAGTTAGTGTAACCACTGTTGTAACGTTTGTTCCTCAGTTAGTTTAACCGCTGTCCTAACCTTTGTTCCTCAGTTGGTTTGACCGCTGTCGTAATCTTTGATCCTCAGTTAGTGTAGGTAGGTAGGTGTGTTGGCTTTTGCTAATTAATTTATCGGAATATGTTTTGCTCTAACGCAGCAGTTTTTCCTTTTGTGAGGCTTAATTTAATTTCAAATTATTTTGTTTTATTTTTGATGAGATACCTAAATAATACGCATCATATCTTGATAGTTTTTTAATTTTTTATAAATAGAAGTTATTTTTTTTGAAAGACTCTTAATTTGAAAGTTTTTAAATTTCCATACGTGTGTTTCTATTTTTGTATTTATTATATCATGTCTATTATTTGTGGAATTTCTTATATGGTCATGTACTTTTGAAAACTATATTTTATTTTAAATAATTTTTTTTCAGAGATTTGACATCATCGATGCTTTTTATGGTTATAATTCATGGTAACGAGCAGAGTCGGAATTTATTTCAACCGAATGTCGGAGTTGGAAGTAAGATTTGATTGTACGAGCCTGCATTTAGAGGTGACACCTCCCACAATGTACCGATTATAGTAGTTGTCATGAAGCCTCTTCTTATTATTATGACAATGCAACCTCTTCGTGAAATAAATGTAACCGCTTTGGTGGAAGACATGACACCGTTTAGTGTCAATGTCGAAGATCTAGTATTGCGAGGTGTAAGTTCAGTTAATTGTTGTAGATTTCAATTTTAACTACATTATTAAAATATAAATTATTTTTATATTTATTTAATAACCATACTAATTACTATATAATTATAAGTATATAATATTTAATATAAATTTTTATTAAATTTTTTCAATGGATATTTTATATTTGAAGTTAAATTGAAGAAATATTAACATAAATATTTTATTTAAATTTTAGCTGTAAACAAAGATAATTATCAAATCGTATTTATTAGTCAAATGATAGCGATTTTGTTATTGTAGGTAGGACCTTCAAACAATATTATCATATGATAATAATAATTGCTATTTAATACAAAATTTTTTCATGAACCATGGAAGTATATTTTTATTGTCATTTTCGAAATAGCGGTTTAAAAAAAGCAAAACCTGTAAAGCGGAGGCGGATTTGTTTTAGTGTCAGTATATTAAAATTACTGTAGTATAATATTATACATGATATAACTATTTTATAATATCATTGTTTAAATTTTAGATTGATATTGTAGCTACTCATAATGGCGCGGTATGTAAAGGCATATATGGCCTTTATCATAAGTGCCCATATATTTTCACAGAAACTTATCAAATAACAAAGTATGGGTAATAGAATGTGACTTAGTACTTCCAAATCTACCATTGGATGCCGACAGAAAAGATTTGAGATTAAATGCATTCAAATCCAATGACTTTACCGCCATGTTCATTGGGAATGCTGCAATGAATGTTAGTTAATTTTATTAATAAAAGTTATAAAAATTAATAAATTATTTTACAGTTTTTTTTTTGATCATCGACATGAAATTTTATTGGAAATTTTGACGCTTGTCGATATTACAATAGTATGTTGGTTTGTCTGTTTTTTCGTTAGTATATTTTTGTTAAACTATATAAATATTCATCACCCTCTCCCCTACCTCCCACCATTATTATCGAAATACTTTATGTATGACTGTCCAATTGCGAAAATGTTGAAGTATGTATGATTTTGGTGTAATATTTATGTACTAGTAGCCTCGCCTAACTTTTGAGACATGTGTGAATATACCCCTTTCAAATGTAGAATTATGTCACTACAACTCCTTCCCATCTCCTCCCCATTTTTTGAGTTAGGATATTTCCGACTACAATTTCCCTCTTAAGTGTTACTGCTGTGGTAGATCCGAATACATACCGTATTCGGTATGTATACGCATATTGTTGATATGTTTGACAAAATTAAATAAAATATGTCTAATAGAATCCACATAATCAAGACATGTTTGTTCATACACACGACAGTGCAATGGTGGTGGTGGTGGCACCTACTACCAGTACAAGTAAACCACACTACATTATGTGCTTGGCTTCCCAGAGAGAGATAGACACTGGTTGGATATGTACAATACAAGGCCGCTGTCCACTGCGTCAAGATACAAAGAAGCAAGGTCTATGCAGCTATGCTTGAGGGCCAGATAATGTATGATAATGTACACCACAGAACTCATTATTTACATGTTTGTTTGATTTAAACAAGAATGCAAATTTAAAATATTAAAAAGTAGCATTCATATATTTTTTGTTAATTGTTTTCCGTAATGAAATACTTAGTTACGTCTGAATTTATTATTAATAGTACAATCCATTCTTGGCATCCAGAAAGTTTTCAACTACAAACAGCTTATGAATTCTAAATTAGCTAATCACAGGCCTTGGTTACTAAGTTGGATTCATTGCATTTTTGTTTTTTTTGTGTGCTTTGTAAGTTGACATGTGTTCGCAACACAGTATTCTTTGTTTGTTGGGTGAAGAAATTTTTACCTTTCCATGGGACAACCTGTCTTGCCGCACGCAGTATGTGTTTCATGTTCATCAAGATTAGTCGTGGCTGTATCCAATTGTGCTTGTTGTTCTCTGGCCTGTGGGTATTCCGTTTTCTTTATGATTTCATAGTATTTTTTCCTCTTTTTGTTTACAAAGTCTTTGTAGTCATTCTTATTTTATCACCAGTTTCAAAATGCCTTTTTTTACCTGGGTTTTACAATTAATTTTTTCTTTATTACCTATAAAATTTTGACTTTCCTTTTTAATTACCGTGATTTACTTGCCTTTTTCTTGCTGTTTTTTCTACCCTATCTTTTTCTTCAAAACCAGTTTTTAATTGCCTTTTTTTTCGTATTGGTTTATCTTTCCATTCCTTTTTAATAATGCCTGGACTATCGCTAAGCAGCTTAAGTGCTGCTCCGATTTGCCTCAGATTATACAATATTATTTAATCTCTTGATAAATTGATTTAATTATATATATATATATATATATTGCAGGTACTGCAGTATCAGAAACAGTACTGTGGCATTCCACATTTAGTGGCAGTAGTGTTGTGAAACCGGGATGAGAGTATCTGAAATACAATATGAGGTAGCTGTGAGCCGTGCGCACTGCTAGTATTAATATTGTAGTATTAATTAGTATAGTACTATTGATGCTGTAGGTATTACTGCAGCTAGCGTTATTTGAAATTTGCAAGGTTTGCAAATTTGCTATCTGGTTGTGAGTCATTAGTAGCAGAGTGGAATTATTTGGTGTAACCATTGAAATTCATAGGCTCTTCATGAAGGTAGAGAAGTTAACTAATATTGGTTAGATGTAATACACAGGTTCTATAGGGAGATAAGATAGGTTTGGAAGGACAGCTCTGTGAGAGAGAGGTGGGGAGTGAGAGATAGTGGGAGGTATGGGGGGGGTGGGGGGCTGTGCTGTGGGAGTAGTTACTCGCTACCGGCAATGCCGCTCTCTTAGGCTATTAGTATGGAGCAGTATATTGTAATTGATAATAATTAATTAAATAAACTAATACTACTATATAATAAAAATTAAAGCTAATAATTAAATATGTAGGGACATAGGCATGATAGTGTATCCTGTTCGCTCGGTACGGGTGGTAGTCTGGTAGTTAACTAATTTATTTAATTTTTATAGATACCGTTATGCCAAAACGCAAGCAAGTTTGTGTTTATTCATACTGTCAATGTTGCTATGGCAAGAAGCGACATTGGAACATCTACTGCAAGGGATAGAACAGATGCCGCGAACATGGACGCTGCGCTGGTGGAGAGTTGGAACTAGGTGGCGCTGGTCACCAATCTTGAACTTCCCGTCGATCAATCGGGAAGCAACGCTGTCCATCAGACCGGCCGTCTCCACGCGGTGGAAGCCAATTTTTTTTATTTTGACTATAGTGACAATTCTATCTTTGTTCTTTTGCGGTGTTGTTTTTGTTCTTCCAACTTTCATTAGTAATGGAGACAGCACTGTGGACAAATCACAATTCATTTGCTCAACTTCTCTCTGCAAGAAATAGCCATATAATGGTCTTGCAGATTCGCCAGCTTCATTCTGCAAATATAATACATGACGCACTTTTCCTCTATAGTTTTGGCTCCAGTATGCTATACATTTACCAGACTGACAAATTTCTGAAAACTACCCCGAAATTTCATCTACTTTTTGACAATCATTTTTTGTTTCTTGTTTGTAAGCCGTTTCCAACAACTTTTACAGTTTTGGAAAACGAACTAGCAGAAATAAGCAGCTTGAACTCGTCAGTTGATTAAAAAAATGTGTCATATTAACAGCGAAAACATTTATTCCAGAATAACATTGATTTCTTATCAGTCTGCAATTCTTTAGTGCGCAAAATGTCTTTAAAATTAAACTCTGTTACAGTATCTGTTCATCATTTAGTTGACCTGCTTTACGAGTTTGATGAAAATGGAAGGGTTTCCTACTGTGATCTCTTTGATGTAACCGCTCCGTTTAGATTTTTTGTGGCTTGACGGGTTATACATTGCACAAAATGAAACGGATTCTGGGTGAAACACTTGTGAACCAATTTACCGCTGATATGAAAGGTGAAACCAGGACGAAGATTGTGTTCTATCGCATAAGAAAAATATTTAGATGGAATGGACAAAATATGCGGCTAAAGCAACCGACATTGAGATTGAGCACCTGCAATATTATTGCACTGGGTGCAAAATATCGTTTGAACGACTAGGTTACCAGGTTACTAGGTTACCACCACACAGGAGTTTTGTTGGTTGAAAACTCAGGAGCAACACTAATTATGGAAATTGAAAAGGAGTCATTGCCCAAATTTAAATGGGGAAGTTGTGCACTAACAATCAACAAAGCACAAGACGTATATAATCGTGGACCGAACCATATATCTATGGACACTGACTACTTAACCCTATTAGTACCGGGCTATAAAATGCTGTACAAATACCGGGAGGGGGTCATATTGACCCCCCCCTCTAAAATCTACAAATATTTACGAAAACGTCTGATTTTTTGTTTGTACGTAGGTATCACTTGTCTGGATCCGACCGAAAAAAAAAATTTTCGAAAAAATGTACTGGGGTGGTTATATTGCAGCACCAAAATTACAAGTAGTGCACAATTTTCACAAAATTTGAAAGTTACATTTTCGGCTAATTATTTTTCAATACAGGTTTTCTGGGGTGCAAAAAACATTGAAAAATATTTAAAAATGATATGATTACTATAAATGGCCGTTTAGTCCTCTCTGCGTAGGAAAAAAATGAAAAAAAACAAGTAACCAGCACTTTTCAGGTAGAACACAAAATTTTTAATTCACTTATACGATGCTATAAATTCACATTTTCAGGTTTTCGATTGCGCTGATTCTAATGGAATACATTTCTAATATGCCAGATCATTGATACTTGTATTTTTCGGCGTAATTTGGCAAATTTTGGTGCTAGCACCAAATTTCGTACCCATCACCAAAAAGTACAAGTTTGCGATGTCCAGTGCTGTTTTTATGGATTCCATCGGATTCAGGACCCTCATAAACCCGTATAACGCAAGAAACAAGGTGATACTATCTACTGATAAATTTGCATATTTTCCAAAATTTGGTGCTGGCACAACAATTTTCACCCACTGGCGAAAAATACCAGTTTGAGAACTCTTATGAAATTTTTACTGATTTCATTGAATTCAGAACCATCACAAACCCGTATAACGCAAGAAACAAGGTGACACAATCAATTGATATATTTGATGGTTTTCAAAATTTGGTGCAAGCACCACATTTTGCACCCACGTCCGAAAAATACAAGTTTGAGATGTCTAGTTCGATAATTATTTATTCCATTGAATTCAGAACAGCCATAAACCTCTAAAACGCAAGAAATAAATTGTCACAAGCAATTTTATCTATCGAATGAATTTTCAAAATTTCGTGCTAGCACCAAAATTTGCACACAGCACCGAAAAATACACGTTTGATACGCTTGGTGCAACTCGTATATATTTCATCGAATCCAGAACCCCAAAAAACCCCAATTGCGTAAAAAACAAGTTTCAAACAATCAATTTACAAAATTGACATAATTCAAAATTTGGTGCTGGCACCAAAATTTGGCACCCACCGAAAAAAACAAGTTTGAAATTTCTAAATCAATTTATTTGAATTCCATCAAATTTCTAACACCAAAAAACCGGTGTAAATCAAAAATAGAGATGTTACAATTCATATTTAATGAAATGTAATTTTCAAAAAACGTCACAAAAAAAGTGCCAAAAGTAGGGTTAAAAAATGGTGCTATAACTCGAAAAGTACCCAATATTTTTGAAAACGGTTTTCACTACTAGGAAGACAATAGATTTTTAGGAAAAGTCATAAAATTTCAGATTCCCAACTGCGTTTGTTTCAGAATTATAATAAAAAAACCACGGGAAGGGTAATATTGACCCCCCCCCGGGTTTAATAGGGTTAAGCTTAAGTTGACCTAGAAAAAATGTTCTATCGCTTTTCAAGGATGTTCGGAGTGCCCATTAATTATGACGCTCTACATATGAACTGCGATCACATAAGCACATTCTTAACATGTGGCAGATTGGAATAGTGCACTGATCGCCTGCACATGATCGGATGTATACCGATCCCTGTATCCCCCAGTTCTACTGAAAGACTAACAGCAGACGATATAATGTCTATAGAAGATAATTCTTATTTTTAAATTAATTTTTACTTGGGACTGTGCAAGTCACGCAAAGAACAGAACTACCGATATGAAGATTAGGCCTACTATAGTACTCCAAACACCAATGCGATCGATGTTTTATTGTAATGCCACTAAATGACTTCCATCTCGTTAGAAATCTGTGCCATAGATAGATAGATAGATAGATTTATTTATACATTATGTAAAAACAATAACAAATACACCAAACAATGTACCGGTATAAAGGTATTGTCCAACATAACATATAGGATTACCCCTAAAGCTTTGCAGCTTATTTCCAAGGGGGTCCTTTATGTTACTTGGTTACAAATACAATATTACACTACGCTAACCTAAAACCAATATAAATCGTAATTACACTATGTACATGTACAACTTTACCGAGAGCGTGACAATGTCCGACTCAACGATAAAGATGTAATGTACAGAACAATTTATTATAAAACGTATTTACAGTATAAATAGTAAATAATTAATAAACTAATAACTTACTGTAGGACTATTGTACCTATTTTTACATTGCACACGGAGATGAGATTTAACTGCAGATTTAAAAGAATGTTGATTATCTAGGTTTTTAATTTCATTAGGCAGAGCGTTCCAATTTTTTATGCCGTTAAAAAAGAAAGTATCAGATTCAAAGGATTTACAATTCGGGAGGTAGAAGTTTGAAGCACTAGCTCTGGTACTGTAAGAGTGTGTATCGCGTACTCTGTTGAATTTTTGTTTTAGGTAATTGGGACATTTACCATTATACACTTTATGCACATGGTTAAGGCGTAGCTGCTTAACTCTACTATCTAAGTTAAGTAGTCCAGATTCAGAAAAGTCATCTGGAGTTAGGTGGTGCCTAGGTTTGTAGTCTTTAATAAATCGTACTACTTTATTCTGAGCTACTTGTAATTTATATTTAAGCTGTTTGGTTAAGCCTTCATACCATGAAGAGCACGCATAGTCCATGTGACACTGTATTAAAGAAGAGCAAAGTTACTTGCGGGAGTCGGTGTTTAAACTATTTTTATTTCTGTATAGAAACCTAAGCCTACTGTTAACTTTCGAGAAAATATTTTTCACTGTACTTTCTCCTGATAAGCAGTTATCCAATGTGGCGCCTAAATATTTAACTTCCTTTTTATTTTCAATCTTATGTCCATTACTAGTGACTTCAAACTTAGTAACCTTCTTTAACTTTCTTTTGGAACCAAACAAAATACTTTCAGTCTTACCGTAGTGAATGGATAGCTTATTATCAACCAACCACTCATTACAGGATTCTAGAACTGCACTTAACTTTTGGGAAATATGGATAGGATCTTTATGAGAGAAAATAAGAGCACTGTCGTCGGCATATAAAATGAGTTTAAAATCGGGATCTATACTACTTATCATATCATTTACATAGCATACAAAAAGCAGAGGACCTAATATACTACCTTGCGGTACACCACAGGTAATCTCTTGTACAGTAGACTGCGATTTGCTAATGACTACAGTTTGACCTCTGTCTGACAGGTAGGACTTGAACCAGTCTATAGAACCTACACCCATCAGGCCTAACTTACCAAGCAGAATTTCGTGATCTACAGTATCGAAAGCCTTTTGTAGGTCCAACATTACCATACCAGTATATAAACCCTTTGCGTTATTACATCTAATTGTATCAGTTAAGTTAATAAGGCAGGTGTCTGTAGAATATGATTTACGAAAACCGGACTGAAGTTCATAGATCAGATTTAGCCTACTAAGATGTGCCTCCAGCTGTAGAAAAACAGAACGTTCTAAAATTTTAGATACAATACTTAAGATACTAACAGGTCTGTAATTACAGGGTTCTACTTTACTATTCTTTTTATACAGAGGAACAACCTTAGCCAATTTCAGTTCGTCTGGTACTACATTATCTACGATAGAGTAATTAATAATAAAAGTAATAGGCACTTTAAGTACTACAGCACCATCCTTAAGAAAACGGGCAGGTATTAGATCTAGACCGGTACTTTTTGAGGCTGATAGGCTAAGTAGATTTTTAAAAACGAAATCCTCAGAAACGGGTTTTAAAAATAACTTTTCTGAATTTTGTAACTTTTCTAAATAAAAATTATTTAGAGTTTCGGACCCTATACTATATTTATTACTTGATAACGGTAATTTCTTAACTAAATTAGAGGCAACATTAGTAAAATAATTATTAAATAAATTACTAACTAGAGTATGATCATGAATCAGCTCACCGTTATCTTGCAGAACAATATTCGATTTAGATTTAAGGTTTTTATAACCTAAAGATTTTAGGGTAGACCATAGACTTTTAGGATTATCTCTATTCTCACTTATTTTGTTGTACAAATATTCAGATTTAGCTTTTTTTATTTCCCGTTGGACAAGGTTTCTATATTTGCAGTAATTATTATAATCAGCTAAAACACGGTATTTCCTAAATTTATACAAATAGTTATCTCTTTCTCTGATATTACTCTTTCTCTGATCTCACTATCTGCCTTTAAAAGAACTAAAGTACCCTTTTGAGTCCCTTATTTACAGTTTTTTTTCTGTATATTTGCTGTTTGTTTAACTTTTTCGTCTGTCATAGCATCGCTTGGTAAATTCCTCATTGATGTTCTATTATATATGTTCCTCATTTGTATCTTTCATTCTTTCCTCAGATATGCCGCGAAGATTGTGATTACCTTCGAACATCTATTGAATGTGGATTATGTAAGATTTGGACACATGGCTCATGTTTGAATATCAGTGATTCCTTGATAAATAAGTGGGAGAAAGACTCGTTGACATTTGTATGTAAAAGGTGTTCTCACAGTGGTGACCAGTATAATGTATTGGGCGCTTTGCAGAGAATTTCGATGAAATTAACCAAGAAAATGTATGATATTGAGGACTGTGCTTTGTCAGAGGAACTACTGTTACAAACTTACAATGTTAAATTACCGCGTTACAACGGTGATATTCTGGAGTTCAATCCGAAGGTTGACAAGGTCGATGACAGGTCTGTTAACCTTCTGAAGAAGTACCACCCAGCAATGCTAGATAGTCATATGCCTTTGTTTGTGGAGGGTGATGGAAACTGCCTGTACCGTGCAGTATCTCTTGGTACATTTGGTAATGACAAATACCACATTCTACTTCGATTGTTAACGGCTATAGAGGTGATAAATAATCGATGGTTCTATGATAAGAAAAATATAGGATATAAAGATTTTGTTAATTCAAAGTACGTATTAGAGAATGAAAATTTCTATGACTTTGTCAATAGTATCGTAAAGTATAAAGAACCAGGGGGTTTGGTAGTTGTGTATGCTGTATCCAGTGTTATTGGATGGCCTATAACGTCATATATGCCGCCATTTGAAATTAACAGCATGGAAATGACGGAATGTTTTCGAAGAATTGTCAGAGGTCGTCGTGTTCTTTCCACAAAATCACCATGTATGATTCTGATGTGACTCAGTCAGGTTCTATGTTATATTTTACGTCTACCTGTGATCATTTTTGTGTTCTGAGTAAAGTTGGCAAGCATAAAAAAAAGGTTGAAATAATCGTTTCATCAGATGAAAATTTCGACACACCCTCCCAGATTTACTCCCCTGAGATATTATGCAGTGATTCCAACGAGAGTGAGAGTAGTGTTACTGATTTTCCTGCTTCTCAGTATCAGTGTCCCGTTGATAGCATTTCGGAATCGGAGCAGAACGAATCTTCCGACAATAATGATATTCAAAGTACAAATACTGCTGATAAACCCATTCGAAGCACAGTTAATGATAAACGCATTAATGATGAAATTACCCTTGAATCTAACGTGGGGGGCTTCATAAAAAAGGAAAATTTTTAATGACTAACGAGATTCTCGAATTATTACTCAAAATAGGACAATCGAAGCCTTTGCTCTCCAAGGTAGTGTTAATAACTGAATGAACCCATAATGAGCCCATAATAAATTATTAATACCAATACCCCATTAATTAACCCCACAGTAATTAAAGTAAGTAGACCTAAATTACGATAGTATGCTAAAGAAAGTAAAAATTTATTGGAAATAGGAATACAAATTAACGCGCAAACAAATATAAATAAATCCAATCTAATAAACATTTTCCATCACAATCACAATTTGCAAATCACAATTGCAACTTTAACCATGTTATCATGAATTCCATGAGAAAACGGACATGGCATGTCAATTATCAAACCCCCCAATGTCTATTTTCAAATATGGGAGCTCTAAACTAATGTCCTGAAGTACTTAAAACAAGAAGAGTTTCGCCATGCCGACAATATGGCGCCGCTCGGCGCCTGTTTGAATACAAGCATATACTTACTGAAAATTTTTGTAAATTTGCATGTGATTTTAGCCATTATTTGAAGGTAGGTAAACAGAGAATGCCACATTTTCCCACAGATTTTGAAACCAATAATTGTAAGCTATCATAAGAGGCTGTGGTTGATTAAATATCAGCCACGCTTATGGTGTTCTGTGCTCACAGGGATCAAAAAACCGAAGTATAAAAACGCAATTGCGAATTCTGAAATTCCGTAACGAAAAACATAGGAAACTTCTTACCTGTAGATGGATATTGGACATTGTGGGTTAAAAACAAGATTCCTCTTTCGGTTCATCAGTGTCAACCAGCCAGATGTTGTCCCGTAAATTATGATGCATGTAAAGCTGAGAAAAAGCCGTTACGGAATTTCAAAATATCGTTACGGAATTTCGTTTTTGAAATTCCGTAACGAAATATCCTGTAGGCCTACGTCTGGTATCGCCCAACTACAGTATCACAAATTACTTTCGGTTTCTGTAGTCCACACATGGTGTAGGCTACCTAATTAGGCAGTAGCTGCTGTACTTAGAAAGTTCATTTACCGGTAGTAAAATGGCAAAAACGAACGCTCAAAGGCAGCGTGAGTACAGGGAACATAGAATCGAGAAAGATAGAGTGGGTTTCTTGAAACAAGAGAGTGAAAGGAAGGCAGCTAAACGAAAGTCGTTATCTCCACGTAGTCTAGACAAGTTGCGCAGGAGACAGAATACGAGTCTGCTGAAATGCCGCCGAAATAAGCTGACTGTATCTGCATCGACAGCGAAATCAGGCCATGCAGCTGGATATTCTACGTGCCAATCGCTAGGCAAAGCAGTTGCACGAGTGAAACGCACTTTACCAAACAGCCCACGGAAAAGAAAGGCCGTGATACGGAAGTTATCTCTGGACCAATCGTTGGTGAATGAACGGCCAGTAGTTGAAATTCATCGCCAACGTTTAAGGGGGGGGGTACACCCCCCAATACCAACATTTTTATAATGTTATATATCTTCAAAAATATAGGCGGCACGCCATACCTCTATATATCATCGGATAGAGGAATAAAAACTGGTTTTAACTGAAATAAAAAAAATCAACAATTTTGGCCGCTAGGGGGCGCCACAGCAATAATCACAAAAATAGAGATACATTTTTTGAAACGAAATTTCTCCACCAATTCGCAATATTTTTCAAAAAAATTTTTTGCGCTATAATCACCTTGAGTAACTTTAAAATTCCATAAGAGGATTTTTTGATATCTGCTCTAGGTCGCAGTCCACGTGTATATTAATAAATTTTTAGGTGTTGTAGGAGCTCCAAGTACCATAAAAGACGAAATAGGCCAAATTTTAAAAATTCCTCTTATGGAAAGTTAAGCGTCTCCGTGGGACCTTTCAGGGAAAAAAAAATTTTTTAAATTTCGCCAAGAAATGGCTGAATAAAAGCTATTTTAGTGCAAAATTATAAAGTTGAGAAAAACGCAACTAAACTTTCTGGTGTCTATTTCTGTTTTTCTGTCTGTCTGTCTGTCAAATTTATGTCTCTAAATAAGGAAGCACGCCGCCTCACTAAAATTTTCGTTATGGGGGTTTTCCAGGTCGCTGATTTCATTTCCAATCTCACTTTTTATTTCTGACTTCACATTGTCGGTCTGTCTGTCTGTCCGTCTTTATGTCAGTTTATAGGTCTATATGTCAAAACATAAGAAAGCACGCAACCTCGCCAAAATTTTTGTTACAGGGGTTTTCCAGGTCGCCGATTTCATTTCCGATCTCAGTTTTTATTTCTGACTTCACATTGTCGGTTGGTCTGTCTGTCCGTCTTTATGTCAGTTTATAGGTCTATATGTCAAAACATAAGAAAGCACGCAACCTCGCCAAAATTTTTGTTACAGGGGTTTTCCAGGTCGCCGATTTCATTTCCGATCTCAGTTTTTATTTCTGACTTCACATTGTCGGTTGGTCTGTCTGTCCGTCTTTATGTCAGTTTATAGGTCTATATGTCAAAACATAAGAAAGCACGCAACCTCGCCAAAATTTTTGTTACAGGGGTTTTCCAGGTCGCCGATTTCATTTCCGATCTCAGTTTTTATTTCTGACTTCACATTGTCGGTTGGTCTGTCTGTCCGTCTTTATGTCAGTTTATAGGTCTATATGTCAAAACATAAGAAAGCACGCAACCTCGCCAAAATGTTTGTTACAGGGGTTTTCCAGGTCGCCGATTTCATTTCCGATCTCAGTTTTTATTTCTGACTTCACATTGTCGGTTGGTCTGTCTGTCCGTCTTTATGTCAGTTTATAGGTCTATATGTCAAAACATAAGAAAGCACACAACCTCGCCAAAATTTTTGTTACAGGGGTTTTCCATGTCGCTGATTTCATTTCTGATGTCAATTTACATGTTTGTTTGGTAGCGCATAGTTTGTCTCATTGTTAATCATAAAATAAATTTTCAATTTTATTAGGTACTTTATTTATTAGTTATTTATTTAGTATAATTTATTACTATTGATATTAGTATTACTAAATAAAATATTAATGTCCTCCAGGAAGATAGTCTGGCTCAACAATATCTTCACCATCTCGTTTTTTAGCTGCTGCAATTTTCGCATTCCGATGCTTTATCTTGCTCTTGAACTTCTCCACGCTACGCCGCACTCGTTTAACATCCTTCCTCACTTGCAGTTGCAGTGTAGGCCGACTCGGTTCCACTGAGAACAGTTGTTTTAGAACAAGAGACCTAGCCTCCGATCCTATGTTATAATATAATATAGTGCTCATTGCGGCCATTTCAATTCGTTGCGCTCCAAAGAATCCAATCTTCGGTGCCCGCTTCCAAACCAAACTGTGCAGACCTTCTGACATATTTTGAGTATAACCTGGTAAATATTGCCGAATCTGTTTGTCCGTAATATATCGGCGGTAGATTGGTAGCAATAGGGGAAGGAAAATTGGATCTAAATGATGGGGTTTTTCTGGCTCAGGTTTATTTGTTCGCTTGTATGTACAGAATGATTTTGGACCAATTGGGCAATAGAAATGACGTTGGTTATTAGAACCACTTCGGATACAATGTCTGAAACTAGCCAAAATAGCGGATTTCATATTTTGGATCCTTTCCACTTCCGACTTCCCTTTGGTATCATTTATAGACCGATGAACAGCTTTTCCAAAGTAACCAGTGAGTTTTACTATAGCTTCATTAGTGAGTCTATGTGAGGAACCACCTATATATTTCCCATCACTCAGTTTTCCTTTAGTATCAGTTTTCAATTTCCGTAGCTGACTACCCAAGCTTTTCTGGATATGGTTTATACAATCAGTTTTCCAGACTCTGTCACAAATAATTTCATTGCTATGGTGTTTGTTCCAATATTCTAACCCCTTATCAGAACGATCAAATTCCTCTTTCTCTTCCATGGTCAACTTTTCGTATTTCCGACATCCATGACATGCCCCATATGCATCCCAAACATTCTTGTAAACACTTGAATCTCTATCCGAAATTAAATTACTTATCTTCAGCGAATGGTCTGGATCTGTAAGGCGGGTTTTGGAATTATTAAAAATTTCCACAGCAATGCTGGTCTCCATACTTCCGCTAGAGCCGGAAAAACTTCCTTGGCATTCCGATTCGTGGTTGTTGCTCATCCACACTGCATACTTTTCACTTTTTTTGTCGTATGGACAAAATGTACATTGGTTACACAACTTCGACCTAGTCCCATAATCTATCACTTTGCCTGTTTCCCAACTTAGAAGAAATCCTGCTCCAAAGGAAGAACCGAATCCACGTGTATGCCATGTACCATCATAACATGCTTCTATATTTACTTTCTCATTTCCTTTGGAAAGTTCATGACGTGCACTAACGAGTTCCTTCTCTACAAGTACTTTATGCGCTTTGAATATTTCACCCTGGTTATTCTCGAATGCTGTTTTACTCATTGTGCACGGCATTGCTAGGAGCTCAGCGATCAGCTTGAGTGTTTCTACTACTAGGATCGGCATGCTGCATTGCAGCTGCATTTTTAAGAATGCTGTGCCGGCTTGTCAACAAAATTGCACCGCCACAACTCCCTATCACCCATGACATTTGCTAGATCATCCGCATCTTTAAGGCCAGTGTCCTTTAAGATGCGTCTCAAGAAAGTCATGGGCTGTCCACCATGCTTATTCACTCCATGAGGCTGCCAAAGTACAAGATTATGCACTGGCTGGTCCTCACGGCGAAAGCAATGTCCTGCAAAGCGGAGGCGATTTTGTTCTAGTGTCAAGCTTGGGGGAACCAATGAGACACCTCCAATGTTATATAGTGTCTGGTTGGAGATGTGTGCATTGTACTTGACACAATGAACCCGGCGTAGCATTCTTGTGAATGTGCCATCCAGAGATTTGGTGTCCTCAGCAGTTAGAGCCCAGCATGGACTCCCGTAGAGGAGTACTGGAACTACTGCTGCTCTAAATAATCGGACCTTAAGTTTTCGATTAATTCTCGGTGACTTCCAAATCCTGGAAAGCCTATTCAAGGCTGCCCATGCCTTTCCCTTACGTATTCGAAGGTCCTCACCTGACTTCCGGATCCATGATCCCAGGTAACAGAAGTCGTCGACATGCTCAAGCATACCATCCTTTGAGCTTATGCTCATCCGATCAGAGACTTGCTGAGGACTTTCAAAGTTAACTGTCAGAATTTTGGTCTTTCTGGAGTTAATAAAAAGACCAACACTAGAAGCAGCATGTTCTAATGAGCTGAGGAGCCGTTGGGCTCCCTCTAATGATTCTGAGAGTACTCCTAAGTCATCAGCAAAGTCTAGATCAGTTAGGTACTTGGCAGGATTTCCTCGACTTCTGGAGCCAGTAGGTGGAGTTATCATCACCCCATCATCATTATAATGATCTAAGGACATGCGTAGAACATAGTCAACCACAATAATGAACAAGAATGGTGCAAGTGTGTCTCCTTGGAGGACGCCCCATAACACTTCGAATGGTTCTGTGTCACCGTCAACAGTAGACACAAATGTTGTCGAACCATCGTATACTGATCTGATTGCTGCAATAATTTCATCAGGAATCCCATATAATGAAAGTATGCTGAACATACGTGAGCGAGAGACTGAATCAAAGGCCTTGAAGAAGTCAACAAAGATAACAGCCAGATGCCTGTCTTTCTTTTTTGATAATTCTTCAATTATCCTTCTAAGTGCCAAAATGGGCTCCATGGTCCCACGACCTTTACGGAACCCATTCTGATTTCCACGGAGCAGTCTCTCAATGGGATCCCTGATGCGATTTAATAGAATCCTATTGTATAGCTTTGCAGCAATTGAGATCAATGAGATTCCCCGAAAAGAACCATAGAGTGTTAGGTTGCCCTTCTTGGGAACTGGCACCAACTTATTTGTTTTCATTTCTTGTGGGACTCTTGTTGTACGGTACATGTCTACTATGATGGGATAGATGAGCTTTAAACACTCAGGTATTTTAAAGACCTCAGGGGGAACACCATCTACTCCACTGGCACGATTGGTCTTAATGCTCTTTGCAGCAGCCTTCACTTCTGCAAAGGAGATATCGCCAATGGGAATATCTGGGAGTACAGACTCAGACACCTTTACTTCTATAAAGTTATCAGGCAATACCCTGTCATTATTGAGGAGTTTTTCAAAGTGGGCTTTCCAACCATTGAGGCGATCGGCTGGTGATTCTGCCTTAACCTTGGTGGTTGGTTGGCTTTTCCGCCCAGTAAGCAGATTGATCGATTTCCATGCCTGGGATGATTGCCTGCTGTCGTCAGCATCATTGATGGCATCAACCTGTTGGTTTATTAGCTCCTGTAGATTAACAGAGTACTGCCTGTTCAGGGACCTAGATGCAGCCTTAACTGCATTCTTGGCCGCTGTAGTCTGTTTGAGTCGGGACTCTTTCTGCGCCTTATGAAGGTCATTTCGGCACTTTTGAATTTTGTTGTCAGTCCAGGGGGCCCTTTTCCTGTTTCGAGGGTATACAGGAACTGTTTCTGCAGCTGCTAACTTAACTGCTTCTGTAAAGGCAGTATAGCCCTCACAGTGATCTGCCGCCTCAGAGGCAAGAGCCTCATACCTGTTGCTCAGCTGTAGTGTGAAGCTGGATCTCACACTTGGCTGTTGCAACAGAGAGGACCAGTCATGCCGCGGCAAGGCAGATTTCGTTGTTCTGCTAGCACGCAGACTAAGTCTTACCTTGGCCACAATAAGGCGGTGATCACTGGAGAAGGGTCGAAGTGTAAATGCATTACAGTCTTGTATAGAGCTCCTGTATTTCCTACGAAACAGAATATGGTCTATCTGGGACTTGTGACCACTGGGTCCACTATGAGTCCATAGCTTTCCAGTTCGCTTCTTGAACTGGGTTCCAGCCGAAAACAATCCATTTCCAGAGATAAAATCCTGAAGATGGACAGAATTTCGGTTAACACTATTGCTATAGACCCAGGGCGATGTAGGTGATTGATGCAGACTTGCATTAAAGTCTCCCAGGAATGTTAAGAATGCATGCTGATCCACTCCATCAGTAGCTGCTTGTAGATTGTGGTAGAAATTTTCCACCTCCTCTACAGGGGCAACACTAGTTGGAGAGTAGCACACAATCAGAACCACCTTAGGAAACTTCTTAGCCAGTCTTCCAGAACATGAGAAGTGGCAACGGATGATGCGGTTAGAGATTTGGTCTATTTTGTCCAATGCTGCATGTGCAGTTGGATTCATCAATAGACCAATTCCACCATTGCCACTATCATCTGCTGATGCGAGGGCGAGTCGCCAACCGCCCCCCATGTCCTTAATCAGAACCTCATCAGTCTGTCCAGTCTGCATTCGGTGCTCTTGAACACCCACTGCGCTAAGAGAAAGCTTATCTGCCAAGGCAGTCAGCTCACCTTGTCGCATTGGAGACCCGAGTGTTAGGGTGTTTACTGAGGCTAGTCTAGTGACTTGCCTCAGATTCACCAATGGCTTTGTTGGTCGGGGTGGAACATGAGAGTAGCCTCCAACTCCAGAATCCCTCTCCCCATCACAATCTGGCCTCCCTGGTGACCCAGGGTTTGGGCCAGAAAGGTCATCAGGAAAGGGACTCAAAGAATTGTTGACTGCTCTCTCTCCAGTAGGGGGTGAGACAGGCAGCCGGTCAGGAGTTAACTGACGCCTGTGAGGCCGATTGTGTCCGGTAATTCCACTGGCCTCTAGTGGCCGGACCTCCGCATTGCTAATGTAATCCATAGTGGGGGTTGGGGGGTGCTTTTTTGCCGAGTCAGCTCTCGGGGCAAATACCACACCCTGGTTTGCCATTCCACAGGGTGGGTGTCGCAATGGAGTCAGATATGAGGCCCATCACCCTTATCTACTCTGGCGCACATGACCCACCATGTTGCAGCTCATCTGCTGGGTCATGCCCTGTACCCTTGCTGCCAGGTGCAGGTCGCAGTGAAGTGCTCTCAGAGTGGACATGAGAACACTCTACTCCTGACCAGCCATTGGTAGATCACCATCTGCCTGATCAGGCCATATACCCCTGCAGCCAAGTATATGGGTCCTTAATCCAGGACCAAGGGCGTCCTTATCCCAGAACGAAGGGGGTCCTAGTTACAGGACCAGATTTGCCCTAGTAAAAGGGGTCTATGCAGCTACAGGTGGCACCTCCTTTATGCTGCATGGAGGTGGCAAGTTTTCTTGATCAATGACCTAGAATACCTGACCTGACCAAATTAACTTATTAACATTAACTTATGGACGTCCCGAAATTAACTATACTATATGGACGTCCCGAAATTAACTTATGGACGTCCCGAAATTAACTTATGGACGTCCCGAAATTAACCAATCAGAATCGTAATGAAATAACTAATTAATGGACGTCCATAAATTAATTCCGGGATGTTAATTTCGGAAATTAATTTCAATAATATTTTTTTTTTAAATAAAAATTTTTTTTAATATTTTTTTACAATGTATAATTCGCGGACACTGCGGGGTGACTACAAAACAAAGACCCAATTATAAAGACCTGCATAATCTTGTTACATGTGTTAACTTTCGTTAATTGTTTTGAATCCCCCGTCACGCCTCAGTAACTTGCTCCTTTACTAACCTGCTCCTTTAAATAGCAATGGTAAATAAAGCTCATTGTGACCTGTACAAAACAAAGAGGTATAAAGTCGCGTTACGTCCCAAATGGATATAAAATTTGGATATAAAACTTGGATATAAAATGTAAAATCGGGATGCAAAAGATCACTTTCTGAGCTACGAAAGGAAAATTGGATACAACTTATCTGGATACAAGCGGTCCGTTTACCTTACAAAATGAAAAATACGAATGTGCGAAGTTAACAGTCGGGGGGGAAGTGTCCGCGGGGGGGAAGTGTCTGGGGGGGGAAGTGTCCGGGGGGGAAGTGTCCGGGGGGGAAGTGTCCTACTTGAGCAGGGGGGAACTGTCCGGGGTGGAAGTGTCCGGGGGGGAAGTGTCCGAACACCACTGTACCCCCTACCTTAAAGTGACCTGTGGGACCAGCCCATTATTAGTGAGGTCGGCATTTCTCTTTATCCTGCCGCTCTCTTTGTATTACAATAGCATACAGCTAACCAATGGCAATGGTCTACCCCCAGTGCGGGAAAGACAAGCTGGCTACCATTGAAATGAATAGGGGAAGAATAATATGGTGTGTTCGTGTTCCCATCCTAATGTCTGTCGTCTTGGCTCAGCTAAGCTTAAACAGAGCCACAGCCTACAATAGAGCTTTACCTAAATACACTTCCAGTGAGCCAAGCAGTATAGTGGCGGGTTAGCTCCAAAATGCCCATGTAGGATTTCTTCGAAAAAGGACCAATTGGTTGAGATAAGAGGGGTAACAGACGTTTTGGCCTAGGACGTTTCGGCCCAATAAATGAAATACAAGATTTGCTTGTCGGACGTTTTGGCCCAAAGATTAACTTTACTCCCTTAAAATAAGCTATTAATAATAAGTTATTCAATATATTTGTTTTGTAGTTGTTACGTTCGTTACAAGAGGAGTTATCAGTAGGAAATGCTCCGACACCTGTTTGAATGTCGTCAAGATCGAAGTTCTACATTACATTTATAAATAATAACTAATGTAATATTATTATTATTTATTAACCCTATTACCACTGGGGGGGGGCCGAATCGGCCCCTTCCTGGTTTTTAGTTGCTGTAACTATGCACCCACATTACGTACCGGCCCAATTTTTTGTGAGAATTAGTCAAATTTAATGCCGCATCTTTTGCAAAAAACGCCGTTGCAATTGGATTTCTACTTTTCGATGTGGGTGCCACCTCAAAATTTGGTCTCCAGCACCAAATTTTTTGAAATTTTCGAATTTTACAAAGTCATTCGTGATTTAGTAATTATTTGTGTTTGGGCTATTTTTATTTATTTTCATTGGTTTGGATCACTCTAATGCTCTATACAAATATGTAAGTGTAGTGGTACGTCATTTTTGGAGCACCAAATTTAGGGCGTGGCACTTTAAAATTTCAAAATTACTTTATTCGGAAAATTTACTAAAGTTCTGATTTCGAAGCATTTTTATTGGTTTTCTGGAGCGCTGAATCGATTAAAAGTAGTATAGAAGCCTGAAGACTTAGTGGTTCGCCATTTTTGGTGCACTAAAATTAGGGTGTGGCACTTCAAATTTTGAAAAATACGAGATTCGGAAAATACACTGAAGTTTTGATTTGCAAAGCATTTTTATAGGTTTTCTGGAGCGCTGAATCGATTGAAAGTAATATGCCTGAAGACTTAGTGGTTCGCCATTTTTGGTGCACCAAAATTAGGGCGTGGCACTTCAAATTTTGAAAAATACGAGATTCGAAAAATTCACTAAAGTTTTGATTTTAAATTAATTTTATAGGTTTTCTGGAGCGCTGAATCGATTGAAAGTAATATAGAACTCTGAAGACTTAGAGGTTCGCCATTTTCGGTGCACCAAAATTAGGGCGTGGCACTTCAAATTTTCAAAATTACTTTATTCGGAAAAAACACTAAAGTTTTGATTTCAAAAAATGGCTAACTTCTAAATCTTCAGGCTTTTCTATATTACTTTCAATCGATTCAGCGGTCTGGAAAACCTATATAAATTCGTTAAAATGTCAATTTCGGTTTATTTTCCGAATCTCGTATTTTTCAAAATTTGAAGTGCCACGCCCTAATTTTGGTGCACCAAAAATGGCTAACCACTCAGTCTTCAGGCTTCTATATTACTTTCAATCGATTCAGCGGCCCAGAAAACCCATAAAGATGCGTTGAAATAAAAAAATTAGGGGCATTTTCTGAATATCTAATTTTTCAAAATTTGAAGTGCCACGCCCACTTCTTATGTGCACGAAAAATAGCATCCACTTCAATTTTTGGAAGTGGAATATAATCACATTCGATTCAGCGTCTTGAAAAACCTACTAAATCTAGCCAACACTGCCACACTATTAGTTTTTAGAAAACGAAAAATTTTGTAATTTTGTCCTGGGACTACTTTTATTTTTCATCAAAATTATGAGTCCCTGCTTATGAAATTTTAACTTTTTAAGGTTTGGTAGTGTTCATCTATAGTTGTTTCACCAACAGCCCAAATTTTGTAGGATTTCATTGGACGACTACAAAAATATAGTGGGTGGGCCGAATCGGCCCCCCCCCCCCAGTGCTGCTAATGGTCAAAACACCCCAGTGGTAATAGGGTTAATAAGCACGACGTCCCTACTATTCCACTCTACACAGTACTGTACGTTTAGTGTTTATATCATATTAACTAGCCACACAGTACTATATGTTTATGTTTATGTTTAGTGTTTATATCATATTAACTAGCCAGGTCTAATCTATACAGTACTGTATATTTAGTGTTTATATCATAATAACTAGCCACACAGTACTATACAGTATGTTTAGTGTTTACATCTTATTAACTAGCCAGGTCTAATCTACACAATACTGTATGTTTAGTGTTTATATCATATTAACTAGCCACACAGTACTGTATATTTAGTGTTTATATCATAATAACTAGCCACACAGTACTATATGTTTAGTGTTTATATCATATTAACTAGCCACACAGTACTATATGTTTAGTGTTTATATCATATTAACTAGCCAGGTCTAATCTACACAGTACTGTATGTTTAATTGAAAAGTTTTGACAGTTAACTTTGAAAGTCCTCAGCAAGTCTCTGATCGGATGAGCATAAGCTCAAAAGATGGTATGCTTGAGCATGTGGATGACTTCTGTTACCTGGGATCATGGATCCGGAAGTCAGGTGAGGACCTTCGAATACGTAAGGGAAAAGGCATGGGCAGCCTTGAATAGGCTTTCCAGGATTTGGAAGTCACCGAGAATTAATCGGAAACTTAAGGTCCGATTATTTAGAGCAGCAGTAGTTCCAGTACTCCTCTATGGGAGTCCATGCTGGGCTCTAACTGCTGAGGACACCAAATCTCTGGATGGCACATTCACAAGAATGCTACGCCGGGTTCATTGTGTCAAATACAATGCACACATCTCCAACCAGACACTATATAACATTGGAGGTGTCTCATTGGTTCCCCCAAGCTTGACACTAGAACAAAATCGCCTCCGCTTTGCAGGACATTGCTTTCGCCGTGAGGACCAGCCAGTGCATAATCTTGTACTTTGGCAGATGATCTAGCAAATGTCATGGGTGATAGGGAGTTGTGGCGGTGGAATTTTGTCGATAAGCCGGCACAGCATTCTTAAAAATGCAGCTGCAATGCAGCATGCCGATCCTAGTAGTAGTAGTAGTAGTATGTTTAATGTTCATATCATGTTAACTAGCCACACAGTACTATATGTTTAGTGTTTATATCATATTAACTAGCCACACAGTACTATATGTTTAGTGTTTATATCATATTAACTATAGCCACACAGTACTGTATGTATGTTTAGTGTTTCTATCATATTAACTAGCCAGGTCTAATCTCTACACTACTGTATGTTAAGTGTTTATATCATATTGACTAGCCACACAGTACTGTATGTTTAATGTTTATATCATATTAACTAGCCAGGTCTAATCTACACAGTAATGTATGTTTAATGTTTATATCATATTAACTAGCCACACAGTACAATATGTTTAGTGTTTATATCATATTAACTAGCCAGATCTAATCTACACAGTACTGTATGTTTAATGTTTATATCATATTAACTAGCCACACAGTACTTTATGTATTTTTAGTGTTTATATCATAATAACTAACCAGGTCTAATCTACACAGTACTGTATGTTTAATGTTTATATCATATTAACTAGCCACACAGTACTATATGTTTAGTGTTTATATCATATTAACTAGCCAGATCTAATCTACACAGTACTGTATGTTTAATGTTTATATCATATTAACTAGCCACACAGTACTGTATGTATGTTTAGTGTTTATACAGTATCATATTAACTAGCCAGGTCTAATCTACACAGTACTGTATGTTTAATGTTCATATCATATTAACTGGCCACACAGTACTGTATGTATGTTTAGTGTTTGTATCATATTAACAAGCCACACAGTACTGTATGTTTAATGTTTATATCATATTAACTAGCCACACAGTACTGTATATTTAGTGTTTATATCATAATAACTAACCAGGTCTAATCTACACAGTACTGTATGTTTAATGTTTATATCATATTAACTAGCCACACAGTACTGTATGTATGTTTAGTGTTTATACAGTATCATATTAACTAGCCAGGTCTAATCTACACAGTACTGTATGTTTAGTGTTTATATCATATTAACTAGCCAGGTCTAATCTAAACAGTACTGTATGTTTAATGTTTATATCATATTAACTAGCTACACTACAGTATGTTTAGTGTTTATATCATATTAACTAGCCAGGTCTAATCTACACAGTACTGTATGTTTAATGTTTATATCATATTAACTAGCCACACAGTACTATATGTTTAGTTTTTATATCATATTAACTAGCCACACAGTACTTACTGTGTGTGTGTGTGTATGTGTACATCATATTGTGGTGTTTATATTATATTAACTAGCCACACAGTACTGTATATTTAGTGTTTATATCATATTAACTAGCCACACAGTACTGTATGTTTAATGTTTATATCATATTAACTAGCCAGGTCTAATCTACACACTACTGTATGTTTAGTGTTTATATCATATTAACTAGCCACACAGTACTTTATGTATTTTTAGTGTTTATATCATAATAACTAACCAGGTCTAATCTACACAGTACTGTATGTTTAATTTTTATATCATATTAACTAGCCACACAGTACTGTATGTATGTTTAGTGTTTATACAGTATCATATTAACTAGCCAGGTCTAATCTACACAGTACTGTATGTTTAATGTTCATATCATATTAACTGGCCACACAGTACTGTATGTATGTTTAGTGTTTGTATCATATTAACAAGCCACACAGTACTGTATGTTCAATGTTTATATCATATTAACTAGCCACACAGTACTGTATATTTAGTGTTTATATCATAATAACTAACCAGGTCTAATCTACACAGTACTGTATGTTTAATGTTTATATCATATTAACTAGCCACACAGCACTGTATGTATGTTTAGTATTTATACAGTATCATATTAACTAGCCAGGTCTAATCTACACAGTACTGTATGTTTAGTGTTTATATCATATTAACTAGCCAGGTCTAATCTACACAGTTCTGTATGTTTAATGTTTATATCATATTAACTAGCTACACTACTGTATGTTTAGTGTTTATATCATATTAACTAGCCAGGTCTAATCTACACGGTACTGTATGTTTAATGTTTATATCATATTAACTAGCCACACAGTACTATATGTTTAGAGTTTATATCATATTAACTAGCCACACAGTACTTACTGTGTGTGTGTGTGTATGTGTACATCATATTGTGGTGTTTATATTATATTAACTAGACACACAGTACTGTATGTTTAGTGTTTATATCATATTAACTAGCCACACAGTACTGTATGTTTAATGTTTATATCATATTAACTAGCCAGGTCTAATCTACACAGTAATGTATGTTTAGTGTTTATATCATATTAACTAGCCAGGTCGAATCTACACAGTACTGTATGTTTAGTGTTTATATCATATTAACTAGCCACACAGTACTGTATATTTAATGTTTATATCATATTAACTAGCCACACAGTACTGTATATTTAGTGTTTATATCATATTAACTAGCCAGGTCTAATCTACACAGTACTGTATGTTTAGTGTTTATATCATATTAACTAGCCACACAGTACTATATATTTAGTGTTCATATCTTATTAACTAGCCACACAGTGCTGTATGTATGTTTAATGTTTATATCATAATAACTAGCCACACAGTACTGTATGTTTAGTGTTTATATCATATTAACTAGCCAGGTCTAATCTACACAGTACTGTATGTTTAGTGTTTATATCATATTAACTAGCCACAGAGTACTGTATATTTAGTGTTTATATCATATTAACTAGCCACACAGTGCTGTATGTATGTTTAATGTTTATATCATATTAACTAGCCACACAGTACTGTATATTTAATGTTTATATCATATTAACTAGCAACACAGTACTGTATGTTTAATGTTTATATCATATTAACTAGCCAGGTCTAATCTACACAGTACTGTATGTTTAGTGTTTATATCATATTAACTAGCCACACAGTACTATATATTTAGTGTTTATATCATATTAACTAGCCACACAGTACTGTATATTTAGTGTTTATATCATATTAACTAGCCACACATTACTGTATATTTAGTGTTTATATCATATTAACTAGCCAGGTCTAATCTACACAGTACTGTATGTTTAATGTTTATATCATATTAACTAGCCAGGTTTAATCTACACAGTACTGTATTTTTAGTGTTTATATAATATTAACTAGCCAAACAGTACTATATATTTAGTGTTTATATCATATTAACTAGCCACACAGTACTGTATATTTAGTGTTTATATCATATTAACTAGCCACACAGTACTGTATATTTAGTGTTTATATCATATTAACTAGCCAGGTCTAATCTACACAGTACTGTATGTTTAGTGTTTATATCATATTAACTAGCCACACAGTACTATATATTTAGTGTTTATATCATATTGACTAGCCACACAGTACTGTATGTTTAATGTTTATATCATATTAACTAGCCACACAGTACTGTATGTTTAATGTTTATATCATATTAACTAGCCAGGTCTAATCTACACAGTACTGTATGTTTAGTGTTTATATCATATTAACTAGCCACACAGTACTGTATGTTTAGTGTTTATATCATATTAACTTACCACACAGTACTGTATGTTTAGTGTTTATATCATATTAACTAGCCACACAGTACTGTATGTTTAGTGTTTATATCATATTAACTAGCCACACAGTACTGTATGTTTAGTGTTTATATCATATTAACTTACCACACAGTACTGTATGTTTAGTGTTTATATCATATTAACTAGCCACACAGTACTGTATGTTTAGTGTTTATATCATATTAACTAGCCACACAGTACTGTATGTTTAGTGTTTATATCATATTAACTAGCCAGATCTAATCTACACAGTACTGTATGTTTAATGTTTATATCATATTAACTAGCCACACAGTACTGTATGTATGTTTAGTGTTTATACAGTATCATATTAACTAGCCAGGTCTAATCTACACAGTACTGTATGTTTAATGTTCATATCATATTAACTGGCCACACAGTACTGTATGTATGTTTAGTGTTTGTATCATATTAACAAGCCACACAGTACTGTATGTTTAATGTTTATATCATATTAACTAGCCACACAGTACTGTATATTTAGTGTTTATATCATAATAACTAACCAGGTCTAATCTACACAGTACTGTATGTTTAATGTTTATATCATATTAACTAGCCACACAGTACTGTATGTATGTTTAGTGTTTATACAGTATCATATTAACTAGCCAGGTCTAATCTACACAGTACTGTATGTTTAGTGTTTATATCATATTAACTAGCCAGGTCTAATCTACACAGTACTGTATGTTTAATGTTTATATCATATTAACTAGCTAAACTACAGTATGTTTAGTGTTTATATCATATTAACTAGCCAGGTCTAATCTACACAGTACTGTATGTTTAATGTTTATATCATATTAACTAGCCACACAGTACTATATGTTTAGTGTTTATATCATATTAACTAGCCACACAGTACTTACTGTGTGTGTGTGTGTATGTGTACATCATATTGTGGTGTTTATATTATATTAACTAGCCACACAGTACTGTATATTTAGTGTTTATATCATATTAACTAGCCACACAGTACTGTATGTTTAATGTTTATATCATATTAACTAGCCAGGTCTAATCTACACAGTACTGTATGTTTAGTGTTTATATCATATTAACTAGCCACACAGTACTTTATGTATTTTTAGTGTTTATATCATAATAACTAACCAGGTCTAATCTACACAGTACTGTATGTTTAATGTTTATATCATATTAACTAGCCACACAGTACTGTATGTATGTTTAGTGTTTATACAGTATCATATTAACTAGCCAGGTCTAATCTACACAGTACTGTATGTTTAATGTTCATATCATATTAACTGGCCACACAGTACTGTATGTATGTTTAGTGTTTGTATCATATTAACAAGCCACACAGTACTGTATGTTTAATGTTTATATCATATTAACTAGCCACACAGTACTGTATATTTAGTGTTTATATCATAATAACTAACCAGGTCTAATCTACACAGTACTGTATGTTTAATGTTTATATCATATTAACTAGCCACACAGTACTGTATGTATGTTTAGTGTTTATACAGTATCATATTAACTAGCCAGGTCTAATCTACACAGTACTGTATGTTTAGTGTTTATATCATATTAACTAGCCAGGTCTAATCTACACAGTACTGTATGTTTAATGTTTATATCATATTAACTAGCTACACTACTGTATGTTTAGTGTTTATATCATATTAACTAGCCAGGTCTAATCTACACAGTACTGTATGTTTAATGTTTATATCATATTAACTAGCTACACTACTGTATGTTTAATGTTTATATCATATTAACTAGCCACACAGTACTATATGTTTAGAGTTTATATCATATTAACTAGCCACACAGTACTTACTGTGTGTGTGTGTGTGTGTGTACATCATATTGTGGTGTTTATATTATATTAACTAGCCACACAGTACTGTATGTTTAATGTTTATATCATATTAACTAGCCACACAGTACTGTATGTTTAATGTTTATATCATATTAACTAGCCAGGTCTAATCTACACAGTACTGTATGTTTAGTGTTTATATCATATTAACTAGCCACAGAGTACTGTATATTTAGTGTTTATATCATATTAACTAGCCACACAGTGCTGTATGTATGTTTAATGTTTATATCATATTAACTAGCCACACAGTACTGTATATTTAATGTTTATATCATATTAACTAGCAACACAGTACTGTATGTTTAATGTTTATATCATATTAACTAGCCAGGTCTAATCTACACAGTACTGTATGTTTAGTGTTTATATCATATTAACTAGCCACACAGTACTATATATTTAGTGTTTATATCATATTAACTAGCCACACAGTACTGTATATTTAGTGTTTATATCATATTAACTAGCCACACAGTACTGTATATTTAGTGTTTATATCATATTAACTAGCCAGGTCTAATCTACACAGTACTGTATGTTTAATGTTTATATCATATTAACTAGCCAGGTTTAATCTACACAGTACTGTATTTTTAGTGTTTATATAATATTAACTAGCCAAACAGTACTATATATTTAGTGTTTATATCATATTAACTAGCCACACAGTACTGTATATTTAGTGTTTATATCATATTAACTAGCCACACAGTACTGTATATTTAGTGTTTATATCATATTAACTAGCCAGGTCTAATCTACACAGTACTGTATGTTTAGTGTTTATATCATATTAACTAGCCACACAGTACTATATATTTAGTGTTTATATCATATTGACTAGCCACACAGTACTGTATGTTTAATGTTTATATCATATTAACTAGCCACACAGTACTGTATGTTTAATGTTTATATCATATTAACTAGCCAGGTCTAATCTACACAGTACTGTATGTTTAGTGTTTATATCATATTAACTAGCCACACAGTACTGTATGTTTAGTGTTTATATCATATTAACTAGCCACACAGTACTGTATGTTTAATGTTTATATCATATTAACTAGCCAGGTCTAATCTACACAGTACTGTATGTTTAGTGTTTATATCATATTAACTTACCACACAGTACTGTATGTTTAGTGTTTATATCATATTAACTTGCCACACAGTACTGTATGTTTAGTGTTTATATCATATTAACTAGCCACACAGTACTGTATGTTTAGTGTTTATATCATATTAACTTACCACACAGTACTGTATGTTTAGTGTTTATATCATATTAACTAGCCACACAGTACTGTATGTTTAGTGTTTATATCATATTAACTAGCCACACAGTACTGTATGTTTAGTGTTTATATCATATTAACTAGCCAGATCTAATCTACACAGTACTGTATGTTTAATGTTTATATCATATTAACTAGCCACACAGTACTGTATGTATGTTTAGTGTTTATACAGTATCATATTAACTAGCCAGGTCTAATCTACACAGTACTGTATGTTTAATGTTCATATCATATTAACTGGCCACACAGTACTGTATGTATGTTTAGTGTTTGTATCATATTAACAAGCCACACAGTACTGTATGTTTAATGTTTATATCATATTAACTAGCCACACAGTACTGTATATTTAGTGTTTATATCATAATAACTAACCAGGTCTAATCTACACAGTACTGTATGTTTAATGTTTATATCATATTAACTAGCCACACAGTACTGTATGTATGTTTAGTGTTTATACAGTATCATATTAACTAGCCAGGTCTAATCTACACAGTACTGTATGTTTAGTGTTTATATCATATTAACTAGCCAGGTCTAATCTACACAGTACTGTATGTTTAATGTTTATATCATATTAACTAGCTAAACTACAGTATGTTTAGTGTTTATATCATATTAACTAGCCAGGTCTAATCTACACAGTACTGTATGTTTAATGATTATATCATATTAACTAGCCACACAGTACTATATGTTTAGTGTTTATATCATATTAACTAGCCACACAGTACTTACTGTGTGTGTGTGTGTATGTGTACATCATATTGTGGTGTTTATATTATATTAACTAGCCACACAGTACTGTATATTTAGTGTTTATATCATATTAACTAGCCACACAGTACTGTATGTTTAATGTTTATATCATATTAACTAGCCAGGTCTAATCTACACAGTACTGTATGTTTAGTGTTTATATCATATTAACTAGCCACACAGTACTTTATGTATTTTTAGTGTTTATATCATAATAACTAACCAGGTCTAATCTACACAGTACTGTATGTTTAATGTTTATATCATATTAACTAGCCACACAGTACTATATGTTTAGAGTTTATATCATATTAACTAGCCACACAGTACTTACTGTGTGTGTGTGTGTATGTGTACATCATATTGTGGTGTTTATATTATATTAACTAGCCACACAGTACTGTATGTTTAATGTTTATATCATATTAACTAGCCACACAGTACTGTATGTTTAATGTTTATATCATATTAACTAGCCAGGTCTAATCTACACAGTACTGTATGTTTAGTGTTTATATCATATTAACTGGTCACACAGTACTGTATGTATGTTTAGTGTTTGTATCATATTAACAAGCCACACAGTACTGTATGTTTAATGTTTATATCATATTAACTAGCCACACAGTACTGTATATTTAGTGTTTATATCATAATAACTAACCAGGTCTAATCTACACAGTACTGTATGTTTAATGTTTATATCATATTAACTAGCCACACAGTACTGTATGTATGTTTAGTGTTTATACAGTATCATATTAACTAGCCAGGTCTAATCTACACAGTACTGTATGTTTAGTGTTTATATCATATTAACTAGCCAGGTCTAATCTACACAGTACTGTATGTTTAATGTTCATATCATATTAACTGGTCACACAGTACTGTATGTATGTTTAGTGTTTGTATCATATTAACAAGCCACACAGTACTGTATGTTTAATGTTTATATCATATTAACTAGCCACACAGTACTGTATATTTAGTGTTTATATCATAATAACTAACCAGGTCTAATCTACACAGTACTGTATGTTTAATGTTTATATCATATTAACTAGCCACACAGTACTGTATGTATGTTTAGTGTTTATACAGTATCATATTAACTAGCCAGGTCTAATCTACACAGTACTGTATGTTTAGTGTTTATATCATATTAACTAGCCAGGTCTAATCTACACAGTACTGTATGTTTAATGTTTATATCATATTAACTAGCTACACTACTGTATGTTTAGTGTTTATATCATATTAACTAGCCAGGTCTAATCTACACGGTACTGTATGTTTAATGTTTATATCATATTAACTAGCCACACAGTACTATATGTTTAGAGTTTATATCATATTAACTAGCCACACAGTACTTACTGTGTGTGTGTGTGTATGTGTACATCATATTGTGGTGTTTATATTATATTAACTAGCCACACAGTACTGTATGTTTAATGTTTATATCATATTAACTAGCCACACAGTACTGTATGTTTAATGTTTATATCATATTAACTAGCCAGGTCTAATCTACACAGTACTGTATGTTTAGTGTTTATATCATATTAACTAGCCACACAGTACTGTATGTTTAGTGTTTATATCATATTAACTAGCCACACAGTACTGTATGTTTAATGTTTATATCATATTAACTAGCCAGGTCTAATCTACACAGTACTGTATGTTTAGTGTTTATATCATATTAACTAGCCACACAGTACTATATATTTAGTGTTTATATCATATTAACTAGCCACACAGTGCTGTATGTATGTTTAATGTTTATATCATAATAACTAGCCACACAGTACTGTATGTTTAGTGTTTATATCATATTAACTAGCCACACAGTACTGTATGTTTAATGTTTATATCATATTAACTAGCCAGGTCTAATCTACACAGTACTGTATGTTTAGTGTTTATATCATATTAACTAGCCACAGAGTACTGTATATTTAGTGTTTATATCATATTAACTAGCCACACAGTGCTGTATGTATGTTTAATGTTTATATCATATTAACTAGCCACACATTACTGTATATTTAATGTTTATATCATATTAACTAGCAACACAGTACTGTATGTTTAATGTTTATATCATATTAACTAGCCAGGTCTAATCTACACAGTACTGTATGTTTAGTGTTTATATCATATTAACTAGCCACACAGTACTATATATTTAGTGTTTATATCATATTAACTAGCCACACAGTACTGTATATTTAGTGTTTATATCATATTAACTAGCCACACAGTACTGTATATTTAGTGTTTATATCATATTAACTAGCCAGGTCTAATCTACACAGTACTGTATGTTTAATGTTTATATCATATTAACTAGCCAGGTCTAATCTACACAGTACTGTATGTTTAGTGTTTATATAATATTAACTAGCCAAACAGTACTATATATTTAGTGTTTATATCATATTAACTAGCCACACAGTACTGTATATTTAGTGTTTATATCATATTAACTAGCCACACAGTACTGTATATTTAGTGTTTATATCATATTAACTAGCCGGGTCTAATCTACACAGTACTGTATGTTTAGTGTTTATATCATATTAACTAGCCACACAGTACTATATATTTAGTGTTTATATCATATTGACTAGCCACACAGTACTGTATGTTTAATGTTTATATCATATTAACTAGCCACACAGTACTGTATGTTTAATGTTTATATCATATTAACTAGCCAGGTCTAATCTACACAGTACTGTATGTTTAGTGTTTATATCATATTAACTAGCCACACAGTACTGTATGTTTAGTGTTTATATCATATTAACTTACCACACAGTACTGTATGTTTAGTGTTTATATCATATTAACTAGCCACACAGTACTGTATGTTTAGTGTTTATATCATATTAACTAGCCACACAGTACTGTATGTTTAGTGTTTATATCATATTAACTTACCACACAGTACTGTATGTTTAGTGTTTATATCATATTAACTAGCCACACAGTACTGTATGTTTAGTGTTTATATCATATTAACTAGCCACACAGTACTGTATGTTTAGTGTTTATATCATATTAACTTACCACACAGTACTGTATGTTTAGTGTTTATATCATATTAACTAGCCACACAGTACTGTATGTTTAATGTTTATATCATATTAACTAGCCAGGTCTAGTCTACACAGTACTGTATGTTTAGTGTTTATATCATATTAACTAGCCACACAGTACTGTATGTTTGGTGTTTATATCATATTAACTTACCACACAGTACTGTATGTTTAGTGTTTATATCATATTAACTAGCCACACAGTACTGTATGTTTAGTGTTTATATCATATTAACTAGCCAGGTCTAATCTTCACAGTACTGTATGTTTAGTGTTTATATCATATTAACTAGCCAGGTCTAATCTTCACAGTACTGTATGTTTAGTGTTTATATCATATTAACTAGCCACACATTACTGTATATTTAGTGTTTATATCATATTAACTAGCCACACAGTACTGTATGTATAGTGTTTATATCATATTAACTAGCCACACAGTACTGTATGTTTAGTGTTTATATCATATTAACTAGCCAGGTCTAATCTACACAGTAATGTATGTTTAATGTTTATATCATATTAACTAGCCACACAGTACTGTATATTTAGTGTTTATATCATATTAACTAGCCACAAAGTACTGTATGTTTAGTGTTTATATCATATTAACTAGCCACACAGTACTGTATGTTTAGTGTTTATATCATATTAACTAGCCAGGTCTAATCTACACAGTAATGTATGTTTAATGTTTATATCATATTAACTAGCCACACAGTACTGTATGTTTAATGTTTATATCATATTAACTAGCCAGGTCTAATCTACACAGTACTGTATGTTTAGTGTTTATATCATATTAACTAGCCACACAGTACTTTATGTATTTTTAGTGTTTATATCATAATAACTAACCAGGTCTAATCTACACAGTACTGTATGTTTAATGTTTATATCATATTAACTAGCCACACAGTACTGTATGTATGTTTAGTGTTTATACAGTTTCATATTAACTATAGCCAGGTCTAATCTACACAGTACTGTATGTTTAATGTTCATATCATATTAACTGGCCACACAGTACTGTATGTATGTTTAGTGTTTGTATCATATTAACAAGCCACACAGTACTGTATGTTTAATGTTTATATCATATTAACTAGCCACACAGTACTGTATATTTAGTGTTTATATCATAATAACTAACCAGGTCTAATCTACACAGTACTGTATGTTTAATGTTTTTATCATATTAACTAGCCACACAGTACTGTATGTATGTTTAGTGTTTATACAGTATCATATTAACTAGCCAGGTCTAATCTACACAGTACTGTATGTTTAGTGTTTATATCATATTAACTAGCCAGGTCTAATCTACACAGTACTGTATGTTTAATGTTTATATCATATTAACTAGCTAAACTACAGTATGTTTAGTGTTTATATCATATTAACTAGCCAGGTCTAATCTACACAGTACTGTATGTTTAATGATTATATCATATTAACTAGCCACACAGTACTATATGTTTAGTGTTTATATCATATTAACTAGCCACACAGTACTTACTGTGTGTGTGTGTGTATGTGTACATCATATTGTGGTGTTTATATTATATTAACTAGCCACACAGTACTGTATATTTAGTGTTTATATCATATTAACTCGCCACACAGTACTGTATGTTTAATGTTTATATCATATTAACTAGCCAGGTCTAATCTACACAGTACTGTATGTTTAGTGTTTATATCATATTAACTAGCCACACAGTACTTTATGTATTTTTAGTGTTTATATCATAATAACTAACCAGGTCTAATCTACACAGTACTGTATGTTTAATGTTTATATCATATTAACTAGCCACACAGTACTGTATGTTTAGTGTTTATATCATATTAACTAGCCACACAGTACTGTATGTTTAGTGTTTATATCATATTAACTTACCACACAGTACTGTATGTTTAGTGTTTATATCATATTAACTAGCCACACAGTACTGTATGTTTAGTGTTTATATCATATTAACTAGCCACACAGTACTGTATGTTTAGTGTTTATATCATATTAACTAGCCAGATCTAATCTACACAGTACTGTATGTTTAATGTTTATATCATATTAACTAGCCACACAGTACTGTATGTATGTTTAGTGTTTATACAGTATCATATTAACTAGCCAGGTCTAATCTACACAGTACTGTATGTTTAATGTTCATATCATATTAACTGGCCACACAGTACTGTATGTATGTTTAGTGTTTGTATCATATTAACAAGCCACACAGTACTGTATGTTTAATGTTTATATCATATTAACTAGCCACACAGTACTGTATATTTAGTGTTTATATCATAATAACTAACCAGGTCTAATCTACACAGTACTGTATGTTTAATGTTTATATCATATTAACTAGCCACACAGTACTGTATGTATGTTTAGTGTTTATACAGTATCATATTAACTAGCCAGGTCTAATCTACACAGTACTGTATGTTTAGTGTTTATATCATATTAACTAGCCAGGTCTAATCTACACAGTACTGTATGTTTAATGTTTATATCATATTAACTAGCTAAACTACAGTATGTTTAGTGTTTATATCATATTAACTAGCCAGGTCTAATCTACACAGTACTGTATGTTTAATGATTATATCATATTAACTAGCCACACAGTACTATATGTTTAGTGTTTATATCATATTAACTAGCCACACAGTACTTACTGTGTGTGTGTGTGTATGTGTACATCATATTGTGGTGTTTATATTATATTAACTAGCCACACAGTACTGTATATTTAGTGTTTATATCATATTAACTAGCCACACAGTACTGTATGTTTAATGTTTATATCATATTAACTAGCCAGGTCTAATCTACACAGTACTGTATGTTTAGTGTTTATATCATATTAACTAGCCACACAGTACTTTATGTATTTTTAGTGTTTATATCATAATAACTAACCAGGTCTAATCTACACAGTACTGTATGTTTAATGTTTATATCATATTAACTAGCCACACAGTACTGTATGTATGTTTAGTGTTTATACAGTATCATATTAACTAGCCAGGTCTAATCTACACAGTACTGTATGTTTAATGTTCATATCATATTAACTGGCCACACAGTACTGTATTTATGTTTAGTGTTTGTATCATATTAACAAGCCACACAGTACTGTATGTTTAATGTTTATATCATATTAACTAGCCACACAGTACTGTATATTTAGTGTTTATATCATAATAACTAACCAGGTCTAATCTACACAGTACTGTATGTTTAATGTTTATATCATATTAACTAGCCACACAGTACTGTATGTATGTTTAGTGTTTATACAGTATCATATTAACTAGCCAGGTCTAATCTACACAGTACTGTATGTTTAGTGTTTATATCATATTAACTAGCCAGGTCTAATCTACACAGTACTGTATGTTTAATGTTTATATCATATTAACTAGCTACACTACTGTATGTTTAGTGTTTATATCATATTAACTAGCCAGGTCTAATCTACACGGTACTGTATGTTTAATGTTTATATCATATTAACTAGCCACACAGTACTATATGTTTAGAGTTTATATCATATTAACTAGCCACACAGTACTTACTGTGTGTGTGTGTGTATGTGTACATCATATTGTGGTGTTTATATTATATTAACTAGCCACACAGTACTGTATGTTTAATGTTTATATCATATTAACTAGCCACACAGTACTGTATGTTTAATGTTTATATCATATTAACTAGCCAGGTCTAATCTACACAGTACTGTATGTTTAGTGTTTATATCATATTAACTAGCCACACAGTTCTGTATGTTTAGTGTTTATATCATATTAACTAGCCACACAGTACTGTATGTTTAATGTTTATATCATATTAACTAGCCAGGTCTAATCTACACAGTACTGTATGTTTAGTGTTTATATCATATTAACTAGCCACACAGTACTATATATTTAGTGTTTATATCATATTAACTAGCCACACAGTGCTGTATGTATGTTTAATGTTTATATCATAATAACTAGCCACACAGTACTGTATGTTTAGTGTTTATATCATATTAACTAGCCACACAGTACTGTATGTTTAATGTTTATATCATATTAACTAGCCAGGTCTAATCTACACAGTACTGTATGTTTAGTGTTTATATCATATTAACTAGCCACAGAGTACTGTATATTTAGTGTTTATATCATATTAACTAGCCACACAGTGCTGTATGTATGTTTAATGTTTATATCATATTAACTAGCCACACAGTACTGTATATTTAATGTTTATATCATATTAACTAGCAACACAGTACTGTATGTTTAATGTTTATATCATATTAACTAGCCAGGTCTAATCTACACAGTACTGTATGTTTAGTGTTTATATCATATTAACTAGCCACACAGTACTATATATTTAGTGTTTATATCATATTAACTAGCCACACAGTACTGTATATTTAGTGTTTATATCATATTAACTAGCCACACAGTACTGTATATTTAGTGTTTATATCATATTAACTAGCCAGGTCTAATCTACACAGTACTGTATGTTTAATGTTTATATCATATTAACTAGCCAGGTCTAATCTACACAGTACTGTATGTTTAGTGTTTATATAATATTAACTAGCCGAACAGTACTATATATTTAGTGTTTATATCATATTAACTAGCCACACAGTACTGTATATTTAGTGTTTATATCATATTAACTAGCCACACAGTACTGTATATTTAGTGTTTATATCATATTAACTAGCCGGGTCTAATCTACACAGTACTGTATGTTTAGTGTTTATATCATATTAACTAGCCACACAGTACTATATATTTAGTGTTTATATCATATTGACTAGCCACACAGTACTGTATGTTTAATGTTTATATCATATTAACTAGCCACACAGTACTGTATGTTTAATGTTTATTAACTAGCCAGGTCTAATCTACACAGTACTGTATGTTTAGTGTTTATATCATATTAACTAGCCACACAGTACTGTATGTTTAGTGTTTATATCATATTAACTTACCACACAGTACTGTATGTTTAGTGTTTATATCATATTAACTAGCCACACAGTACTGTATGTTTAGTGTTTATATCATATTATCTAGCCACACAGTACTGTATGTTTAGTGTTTATATCATATTAACTTACCACACAGTACTGTATGTTTAGTGTTTATATCATATTAACTAGCCACACAGTACTGTATGTTTAGTGTTTATATCATATTAACTAGCCACATAGTACTGTATGTTTAGTGTTTATATCATATTAACTTACCACACAGTACTGTATGTTTAGTGTTTATATCATATTAACTAGCCACACAGTACTGTACGTTTAATGTTTATATCATATTAACTAGCCAGGTCTAGTCTACACAGTACTGTATGTTTAGTGTTTATATCATATTAACTAGCCACACAGTACTGTATGTTTGGTGTTTATATCATATTAACTTACCACACAGTACTGTATGTTTAGTGTTTATATCATATTAACTAGCCACACAGTACTGTATGTTTAGTGTTTATATCATATTAACTAGCCAGGTCTAATCTTCACAGTACTGTATGTTTAGTGTTTATATCATATTAACTAGCCACACATTACTGTATATTTAGTGTTTATATCATATTAACTAGCCACACAGTACTGTATGTATAGTGTTTATATCATATTAACTAGCCACACAGTACTGTATGTTTAGTGTTTATATCATATTAACTAGCCAGGTCTAATCTACACAGTAATGTATGTTTAATGTTTATATCATATTAACTAGCCACACAGTACTGTATATTTAGTGTTTATATCATATTAACTAGCCACAAAGTACTGTATGTTTAGTGTTTATATCATATTAACTAGCCACACAGTACTGTATGTTTAGTGTTTATATCATATTAACTAGCCAGGTCTAATCTACACAGTAATGTATGTTTAATGTTTATATCATATTAACTAGCCACACAGTACTGTATGTTTAATGTTTATATCATATTAACTAGCCAGGTCTAATCTACACAGTACTGTATGTTTAGTGTTTATATCATATTAACTAGCCACACAGTACTTTATGTATTTTTAGTGTTTATATCATAATAACTAACCAGGTCTAATCTACACAGTACTGTATGTTTAATGTTTATATCATATTAACTAGCCACACAGTACTGTATGTATGTTTAGTGTTTATACAGTTTCATATTAACTAGCCAGGTCTAATCTACACAGTACTGTATGTTTAATGTTCATATCATATTAACTGGCCACACAGTACTGTATGTATGTTTAGTGTTTGTATCATATTAACAAGCCACACAGTACTGTATGTTTAATGTTTATATCATATTAACTAGCCACACAGTACTGTATATTTAGTGTTTATATCATAATAACTAACCAGGTCTAATCTACACAGTACTGTATGTTTAATGTTTTTATCATATTAACTAGCCACACAGTACTGTATGTATGTTTAGTGTTTATACAGTATCATATTAACTAGCCAGGTCTAATCTACACAGTACTGTATGTTTAGTGTTTATATCATATTAACTAGCCAGGTCTAATCTACACAGTACTGTATGTTTAATGTTTATATCATATTAACTAGCTACACTACTGTATGTTTAGTGTTTATATCATATTAACTAGCCAGGTCTAATCTACACGGTACTGTATGTTTAATGTTTATATCATATTAACTAGCCACACAGTACTATATGTTTAGAGTTTATATCATATTAACTAGCCACACAGTACTTACTGTGTGTGTGTGTATGTGTACATCATATTGTGGTGTTTATATTATATTAACTAGCCACACAGTACTGTATGTTTAGTGTAAATATAATATTAACTAGCCACACAGTACTGTATGTTTAATGTTTATATCATATTAACTAGCCAGGTCTAATCTACACAGTACTGTATGTTTAGTGTTTATATCATATTAACTAGCCACACAGTACTGTATATTTAATGTTTATATCATATTAACTAGCCACACAGTACTGTATATTTAGTGTTTATATCATATTAACTAGCCAGGTCTAATCTACACAGTACTGTATGTTTAGTGTTTATATCATATTAACTAGCCACACAGTACTATATATTTAGTGTTTATATCATATTAACTAGCCACACAGTGCTGTATGTATGTTTAATGTTTATATCATAATAACTAGCCACACAGTACTGTATGTTTAGTGTTTATATCATATTAACTAGCCACACAGTACTGTATGTTTAATGTTTATATCATATTAACTAGCCAGGTCTAATCTACACAATACTGTATGTTTAGTGTTTATATCATATTAACTAGCCACAGAGTACTGTATATTTAGTGTTTATATCATATTAACTAGCCACACAGTGCTGTATGTATGTTTAATGTTTATATCATATTAACTAGCCACACAGTACTGTATATTTAATGTTTATATCATATTAACTAGCAACACAGTACTGTATGTTTAATGTTTATATCATATTAACTAGCCAGGTCTAATCTACACAGTACTGTATGTTTAGTGTTTATATCATATTAACTAGCCACACAGTACTATATATTTAGTGTTTATATCATATTAACTAGCCACACAGTACTGTATATTTAGTGTTTATATCATATTAACTAGCCACACAGTACTGTATATTTAGTGTTTATATCATATTAACTAGCCAGGTCTAATCTACACAGTACTGTATGTTTAATGTTTATATCATATTAACTAGCCAGGTCTAATCTACACAGTACTGTATGTTTAGTGTTTATATAATATTAACTAGCCAAACCGTACTATATATTTAGTGTTTATATCATATTAACTAGCCACACAGTACTGTATATTTAGTGTTTATATCATATTAACTAGCCAGGTCTAATCTACACAGTACTGTATGTTTAGTGTTTATATCATATTAACTAGCCACACAGTACAGTACTATATATTTAGTGTTTATATCATATTGACTAGCCACACAGTACTGTATGTTTAATGTTTATATCATATTAACTAGCCACACAGTACTGTATGTTTAATGTTTATATCATATTAACTAGCCAGGTCTAATCTACACAGTACTGTATGTTTAGTGTTTATATCATATTAACTAGCCACACAGTACTGTATGTTTAGTGTTTATATCATATTAACTTACCACACAGTACTGTATGTTTAGTGTTTATATCATATTAACTAGCCACACAGTACTGTATGTTTAGTGTTTATATCATATTAACTAGCCACACAGTACTGTATGTTTAGTGTTTATATCATATTAACTTACCACACAGTACTGTATGTTTAGTGTTTATATCATTTTAACTAGCCACACAGTACTGTATGTTTAGTGTTTATATCATATTAACTAGCCACACAGTACTGTATGTTTAGTGTTTATATCATATTAACTTACCACACAGTACTGTATGTTTAGTGTTTATATCATATTAACTAGCCACACAGTACTGTATGTTTAATGTTTATATCATATTAACTAGCCAGGTCTAGTCTACACAGTACTGTATGTTTAGTGTTTATATCATATTAACTAGCCACACAGTACTGTATGTTTGGTGTTTATATCATATTAACTTACCACACAGTACTGTATGTTTAGTGTTTATATCATATTAACTAGCCACACAGTACTGTATGTTTAGTGTTTATATCATATTAACTAGCCAGGTCTAATCTACACAGTACTGTATGTTTAGTGTTTATATCATATTAACTAGCCACACATTACTGTATATTTAGTGTTTATATCATATTAACTAGCCACACAGTACTGTATGTATAGTGTTTATATCATATTAACTAGCCACACAGTACTGTATGTTTAGTGTTTATATCATATTAACTAGCCAGGTCTAATCTACACAGTAATGTATGTTTAATGTTTATATCATATTAACTAGCCACACAGTACTGTATATTTAGTGTTTATATCATATTAACTAGCCACAAAGTACTGTATGTTTAGTGTTTATATCATATTAACTAGCCACACAGTACTGTATGTTTAGTGTTTATATCATATTAACTAGCCAGGTCTAATCTACACAGTAATGTATGTTTAATGTTTATATCATATTAGCTAGCCACACAGTACTGTATGTTTAGTGTTTATATCATATTAACTAGCCAGGTCTAATCTACACAGTAATGTATGTTTAATATTTATATCATATTAACTAGCCACACAGTACTGTATATTTAATGTTTATATCATATTAACTAGCAACACTGTACTGTATGTTTAGTGTTTATAACATATTAACTAGCCAGGTCTAATCTACACAGTACTGTATATTTAATGTTTATATCATATTAACTAGCCACACAGTACTGTATGTTTAGTGTTTATATCATATTAACTAGCCACACAGTACTGTATGTTTAGTGTTTATATCATATTAACTAGCCAGGTCTAATCTACACAGTAATGTATGTTTAATGTTTATATCATATTAACTAACCACACAGTACTTTATGTATTTTTCGTGTTTATATCATATTAACTAGCCAGGTCTAATCTACACAGTACTGTATGTTTAATGTTTATATCATATTAACTAGCCACACAGTACTGTATGTTTAATGTTTATATCATATTAACTAGCCACACAGTACTGTATGTTTAATGTTTATATCATATTAACTAGCCAGTTCTAATCTACACAGTACTGTATGTTTAATGTTTATATCATATTAACTAGCCACACATAAATGTATATTTAGTGTTTATATCATATTAACTAGTCACACAGAACTGTATGTTTAGTGTTTATATCATATTAACTAGCCACACAGTACTGTATGTTTAATGTTTATATCATATTAACTAGCCAGGTCTAATCTACACAGTACTGTATGTTTAATGTTTATATCATATTAACTAGCCACACAGTACTGTATATTTAGTGTTTATATCATATTAACTAGCCACACAGTACTGTATATTTAATGTTTATATCATATTAACTAGCAACACAGTATGTTTAGTGTTTATAACATATTAACTAGCCAGGTCTAAGCTACACAGTACTGTATATTTAATGTTTATATCATATTAACTAGCCATACAGTACTGTATGTTTAGTGTTTATATCATATTATTAACTAGCCACACAGTACTGTATGTTTAGTGTTTATATCATATTAACTAGCCACACAGTACTGTATGTTTAGTGTTTATATCATATTAACTAGCCACACAGTACTGTATGTTTAGTGTTTATATCATATTAACTTACCACACAGTACTGTATGTTTAGTGTTTATATCATTTTAACTAGCCACACAGTACTGTATGTTTAGTGTTTATATCATATTAACTAGCCACACAGTACTGTATGTTTAGTGTTTATATCATATTAACTTACCACACAGTACTGTATGTTTAGTGTTTATATCATATTAACTAGCCACACAGTACTGTATGTTTAATGTTTATATCATATTAACTAGCCAGGTCTAGTCTACACAGTACTGTATGTTTAGTGTTTATATCATATTAACTAGCCACACAGTACTGTATGTTTGGTGTTTATATCATATTAACTTACCACACAGTACTGTATGTTTAGTGTTTATATCATATTAACTAGCCACACAGTACTGTATGTTTAGTGTTTATATCATATTAACTAGCCAGGTCTAATCTACACAGTACTGTATGTTTAGTGTTTATATCATATTAACTAGCCACACATTACTGTATATTTAGTGTTTATATCATATTAACTAGCCACACAGTACTGTATGTATAGTGTTTATATCATATTAACTAGCCACACAGTACTGTATGTTTAGTGTTTATATCATATTAACTAGCCAGGTCTAATCTACACAGTAATGTATGTTTAATGTTTATATCATATTAACTAGCCACACAGTACTGTATATTTAGTGTTTATATCATATTAACTAGCCACAAAGTACTGTATGTTTAGTGTTTATATCATATTAACTAGCCACACAGTACTGTATGTTTAGTGTTTATATCATATTAACTAGCCAGGTCTAATCTACACAGTAATGTATGTTTAATGTTTATATCATATTAGCTAGCCACACAGTACTGTATGTTTAGTGTTTATATCATATTAACTAGCCAGGTCTAATCTACACAGTAATGTATGTTTAATATTTATATCATATTAACTAGCCACACAGTACTGTATATTTAATGTTTATATCATATTAACTAGCAACACTGTACTGTATGTTTAGTGTTTATAACATATTAACTAGCCAGGTCTAATCTACACAGTACTGTATATTTAATGTTTATATCATATTAACTAGCCACACAGTACTGTATGTTTAGTGTTTATATCATATTAACTAGCCACACAGTACTGTATGTTTAGTGTTTATATCATATTAACTAGCCAGGTCTAATCTACACAGTAATGTATGTTTAATGTTTATATCATATTAACTAACCACACAGTACTTTATGTATTTTTCGTGTTTATATCATATTAACTAGCCAGGTCTAATCTACACAGTACTGTATGTTTAATGTTTATATCATATTAACTAGCCACACAGTACTGTATGTTTAATGTTTATATCATATTAACTAGCCACACAGTACTGTATGTTTAATGTTTATATCATATTAACTAGCCAGTTCTAATCTACACAGTACTGTATGTTTAATGTTTATATCATATTAACTAGCCACACATAAATGTATATTTAGTGTTTATATCATATTAACTAGTCACACAGAACTGTATGTTTAGTGTTTATATCATATTAACTAGCCACACAGTACTGTATGTTTAATGTTTATATCATATTAACTAGCCAGGTCTAATCTACACAGTACTGTATGTTTAATGTTTATATCATATTAACTAGCCACACAGTACTGTATATTTAGTGTTTATATCATATTAACTAGCCACACAGTACTGTATATTTAATGTTTATATCATATTAACTAGCAACACAGTATGTTTAGTGTTTATAACATATTAACTAGCCAGGTCTAAGCTACACAGTACTGTATATTTAATGTTTATATCATATTAACTAGCCATACAGTACTGTATGTTTAGTGTTTATATCATATTATTAACTAGCCACACAGTACTGTATGTTTAGTGTTTATAACATATTAACTAGCCAGGTCTAATCTACACAGTAATGTATGTTTAATGTTTATATCATATTAACTAGCCACACAGTACTGTATGTTTAGTGTTTATATCATATTAATTAGCCACACAGTACTGTATGTTTAATGTTTATATCATATTAACTAGCCAGGTCTAGTCTACACAGTACTGTATGTTTAGTGTTTATATTATATTAACTAGCCACACAGTACTGTATATTTAGTGTTTATATCATATTAACTAGCCACACAGTACTGTATGTTTAGTGTTTATATCATATTAACTTACCACACAGTACTGTATGTTTAGTGTTTATATCATATTAACTAGCCAGGTCTAATCTACACAGTAATGTATGTTTAATGTTTATATCATATTAACTAGCCACACAGTACTGTATATTTAGTGTTTATATCATATTAACTAGCCACACAGTACTGTATGTTTAGTGTTTATATCATATTAACTAGCCACACAGTACTGTATGTTTAGTGTTTATATCATATTAACTAGCCAGGTCTAATCTACACAGTAATGTATGTTTAATGTTTATATCATATTAACTAGCCACACAGTACTGTATGTTTAGTGTTTATATCATATTAACTAGCCAGGTCTAATCTACACAGTAATGTATGTTTAATATTTATATCATATTAACTAGCCACACAGTACTGTATATTTAGTGTTTATATCATATTAACTAGCCAGGTCTAATCTACACAGTAATGTATGTTTAATATTTATATCATATTAACTAGCCACACAGTACTGTATATTTAATGTTTATATCATATTAACTAGCCACACAGTACTGTATATTTAATGTTTATATCATAATAACTAGCAACACAGTACTGTATGTTTAGTGTTTATCACATATTAACTAGCCAGGTCTAATCTACACAGTACTGTATATTTAATGTTTATATCATATTAACTAGCCACACAGTACTGTATGTTTAGTGTTTATATCATATTAACTAGCCACACAGTACTGTATGTTTAGTGTTTATATCATATTAACTAGCCAGGTCTAATCTACACAGTAATGTATGTTTAATGTTTATATCATATTAACTAGCCACACAGTGCTGTATGTATGTTTAATGTTTATATCATATTAACTAGCCACACAGTACTTTATGTATTTTTAGTGTTTATATCATATTAACTTACCACACAGTACTGTATGTTTAGTGTTTATATCATATTAACTAGCCACACAGTACTGTATGTTTATTGTTTATATCATATTAACTAGCCACACAGTACTGTATGTTTAGTGTTTATATCATATTAACTTACCACACAGTACTGTATGTTTAGTGTTTATATCATATTAACTAGCCACACAGTACTGTATGTTTAATGTTTATATCATATTAACTAGCCAGGTCTAGTCTACACAGTACTGTATGTTTAGTGTTTATATCATATTAACTAGCCACACAGTACTGTATGTTTGGTGTTTATATCATATTAACTTACCACACAGTACTGTATGTTTAGTGTTTATATCATATTAACTAGCCACACAGTACTGTATGTTTAGTGTTTATATCATATTAACTAGCCAGGTCTAATCTACACAGTACTGTATGTTTAGTGTTTATATCATATTAACTAGCCACACATTACTGTATATTTAGTGTTTATATCATATTAACTAGCCACACAGTACTGTATGTATAGTGTTTATATCATATTAACTAGCCACACAGTACTGTATGTTTAGTGTTTATATCATATTAACTAGCCAGGTCTAATCTACACAGTAATGTATGTTTAATGTTTATATCATATTAACTAGCCACACAGTACTGTATATTTAGTGTTTATATCATATTAACTAGCCACAAAGTACTGTATGTTTAGTGTTTATATCATATTAACTAGCCACACAGTACTGTATGTTTAGTGTTTATATCATATTAACTAGCCAGGTCTAATCTACACAGTAATGTATGTTTAATGTTTATATCATATTAACTAGCCACACAGTACTGTATGTTTAATGTTTATATCATACTGTATTAACTAGCCAGGTCTAATCTACACAGTACTGTATGTTTAGTGTTTATATCATATTAACTAGCCACACAGTACTTTATGTATTTTTAGTGTTTATATCATAATAACTAACCAGGTCTAATCTACACAGTACTGTATGTTTAATGTTTATATCATATTAACTAGCCACACAGTACTGTATGTATGTTTAGTGTTTATACAGTTTCATATTAACTAGCCAGGTCTAATCTACACAGTACTGTATGTTTAATGTTCATATCATATTAACTGGCCACACAGTACTGTATGTATGTTTAGTGTTTGTATCATATTAACAAGCCACACAGTACTGTATGTTTAATGTTTATATCATATTAACTAGCCACACAGTACTGTATATTTAGTGTTTATATCATAATAACTAACCAGGTCTAATCTACACAGTACTGTATGTTTAATGTTTATATCATATTAACTAGCCACACAGTACTGTATGTATGTTTAGTGTTTATACAGTTTCATATTAACTAGCCAGGTCTAATCTACACAGTACTGTATGTTTAATGTTCATATCATATTAACTGGCCACACAGTACTGTATGTATGTTTAGTGTTTGTATCATATTAACAAGCCACACAGTACTGTATGTTTAATGTTTTTATCATATTAACTAGCCACACAGTAATGTATGTATGTTTAGTGTTTATACAGTATCATATTAACTAGCCAGGTCTAATCTACACAGTACTGTATGTTTAGTGTTTATATCATATTAACTAGCCAGGTCTAATCTACACAGTACTGTATGTTTAATGTTTATATCATATTAACTAGCTACACTACTGTATGTTTAGTGTTTATATCATATTAACTAGCCAGGTCTAATCTACACGGTACTGTATGTTTAATGTTTATATCATATTAACTAGCCACACAGTACTATATGTTTAGAGTTTATATCATATTAACTAGCCACACAGTACTGTATGTTTAATGTTTATATCATATTAACTAGCCAGGTCTAATCTACACAGTACTGTATGTTTAGTGTTTATATCATATTAACTAGCCACACAGTACTGTATATTTAATGTTTATATCATATTAACTAGCCACACTGTACTGTATATTTAGTGTTTATATCATATTAACTAGCCAGGTCTAATCTACACAGTACTGTATGTTTAGTGTTTATATCATATTAACTAGCCACACAGTACTATATATTTAGTGTTTATATCATATTAACTAGCCACACAGTGCTGTATGTATGTTTAATGTTTATATCATAATAACTAGCCACACAGTACTGTATGTTTAGTGTTTATATCATATTAACTAGCCACACAGTACTGTATGTTTAATGTTTATATCATATTAACTAGCCAGGTCTAATCTACACAGTACTGTATGTTTAGTGTTTATATCATATTAACTAGCCACAGAGTACTGTATATTTAATGTTTATATCATATTAACTAGCCACACTGTACTGTATATTTAGTGTTTATATCATATTAACTAGCCAGGTCTAATCTACACAGTACTGTATGTTTAGTGTTTATATCATATTAACTAGCCACACAGTACTATATATTTAGTGTTTATATCATATTAACTAGCCACACAGTGCTGTATGTATGTTTAATGTTTATATCATAATAACTAGCCACACAGTACTGTATGTTTAGTGTTTATATCATATTAACTAGCCACACAGTACTGTATGTTTAATGTTTATATCATATTAACTAGCCAGGTCTAATCTACACAGTACTGTATGTTTAGTGTTTATATCATATTAACTAGCCACAGAGTACTGTATATTTAGTGTTTATATCATATTAACTAGCCACACAGTGCTGTATGTATGTTTAATGTTTATATCATATTAACTAGCCACACAGTACTGTATATTTAATGTTTATATCATATTAACTAGCAACACAGTACTGTATGTTTAATGTTTATATCATATTAACTAGCCAGGTCTAATCTACACAGTACTGTATGTTTAGTGTTTATATCATATTAACTAGCCACACAGTACTATATATTTAGTGTTTATATCATATTAACTAGCCACACAGTACTGTATATTTAGTGTTTATATCATATTAACTAGCCACACAGTACTGTATATTTAGTGTTTATATCATATTAACTAGCCAGGTCTAATCTACACAGTACTGTATGTTTAATGTTTATATCATATTAACTAGCCAGGTCTAATCTACACAGTACTGTATGTTTAGTGTTTATATAATATTAACTAGCCAAACCGTACTATATATTTAGTGTTTATATCATATTAACTAGCCACACAGTACTGTATATTTAGTGTTTATATCATATTAACTAGCCAGGTCTAATCTACACAGTACTGTATGTTTAGTGTTTATATCATATTAACTAGCCACACAGTACAGTACTATATATTTAGTGTTTATATCATATTGACTAGCCACACAGTACTGTATGTTTAATGTTTATATCATATTAACTAGCCACACAGTACTGTATGTTTTATGTTTATATCATATTAACTAGCCAGGTCTAATCTACACAGTACTGTATGTTTAGTGTTTATATCATATTAACTAGCCACACAGTACTGTATGTTTAGTGTTTATATCATATTAACTTACCACACAGTACTGTATGTTTAGTGTTTATATCATATTAACTAGCCACACAGTACTGTATGTTTAGTGTTTATATCATATTAACTAGCCACACAGTACTGTATGTTTAGTGTTTATATCATATTAACTTACCACACAGTACTGTATGTTTAGTGTTTATATCATATTAACTAGCCACACAGTACTGTATGTTTAGTGTTTATATCATATTAACTAGCCACACAGTACTGTATGTTTAGTGTTTATATCATATTAACTTACCACACAGTACTGTATGTTTAGTGTTTATATCATATTAACTAGCCACACAGTACTGTATGTTTAATGTTTATATCATATTAACTAGCCAGGTCTAGTCTACACAGTACTGTATGTTTAGTGTTTATATCATATTAACTAGCCACACAGTACTGTATGTTTGGTGTTTATATCATATTAACTTACCACACAGTACTGTATGTTTAGTGTTTATATCATATTAACTAGCCACACATTACTGTATGTTTAGTGTTTATATCATATTAACTAGCCAGGTCTAATCTACACAGTACTGTATGTTTAGTGTTTATATCATATTAACTAGCCACACATTACTGTATATTTAGTGTTTATATCATATTAACTAGCCACACAGTACTGTATGTATAGTGTTTATATCATATTAACTAGCCACACAGTACTGTATGTTTAGTGTTTATATCATATTAACTTGCCAGGTCTAATCTACACAGTAATGTATGTTTAATGTTTATATCATATTAACTAGCCACACAGTACTGTATATTTAGTGTTTATATCATATTAACTAGCCACAAAGTACTGTATGTTTAGTGTTTATATCATATTAACTAGCCACACAGTACTGTATGTTTAGTGTTTATATCATATTAACTAGCCAGGTCTAATCTACACAGTAATGTATGTTTAATGTTTATATCATATTAGCTAGCCACACAGTACTGTATGTTTAGTGTTTATATCATATTAACTAGCCAGGTCTAATCTACACAGTAATGTATGTTTAATATTTATATCATATTAACTAGCCACACAGTACTGTATATTTAATGTTTATATCATATTAACTAGCAACACTGTACTGTATGTTTAGTGTTTATAACATATTAACTAGCCAGGTCTAATCTACACAGTACTGTATATTTAATGTTTATATCATATTAACTAGCCACACAGTACTGTATGTTTAGTGTTTATATCATATTAACTAGCCACACAGTACTGTATGTTTAGTGTTTATATCATATTAACTAGCCAGGTTTAATCTACACAGTAATGTATGTTTAATGTTTATATCATATTAACTAGCCACACAGTACTGTATGTATGTTTAGTGTTTATACAGTTTCATATTAACTAGCCAGGTCTAATCTACACAGTACTGTATGTTTAATGTTCATATCATATTAACTGGCCACACAGTACTGTATGTATGTTTAGTGTTTGTATCATATTAACAAGCCACACAGTACTGTATGTTTAATGTTTATATCATATTAACTAGCCACACAGTACTGTATATTTAGTGTTTATATCATAATAACTAACCAGGTCTAATCTACACAGTACTGTATGTTTAATGTTTATATCATATTAACTAGCCACACAGTACTGTATGTATGTTTAGTGTTTATACAGTTTCATATTAACTAGCCAGGTCTAATCTACACAGTACTGTATGTTTAATGTTCATATCATATTAACTGGCCACACAGTACTGTATGTATGTTTAGTGTTTGTATCATATTAACAAGCCACACAGTACTGTATGTTTAATGTTTTTATCATATTAACTAGCCACACAGTAATGTATGTATGTTTAGTGTTTATACAGTATCATATTAACTAGCCAGGTCTAATCTACACAGTACTGTATGTTTAGTGTTTATATCATATTAACTAGCCAGGTCTAATCTACACAGTACTGTATGTTTAATGTTTATATCATATTAACTAGCTACACTACTGTATGTTTAGTGTTTATATCATATTAACTAGCCAGGTCTAATCTACACGGTACTGTATGTTTAATGTTTATATCATATTAACTAGCCACACAGTACTATATGTTTAGAGTTTATATCATATTAACTAGCCACACAGTACTTACTGTGTGTGTGTGTATGTGTACATCATATTGTGGTGTTTATATTATATTAACTATCCACACAGTACTGTATGTTTAGTGTTTATATAATATTAACTAGCCACACAGTACTGTATGTTTAATGTTTATATCATATTAACTAGCCAGGTCTAATCTACACAGTACTGTATGTTTAGTGTTTATATCATATTAACTAGCCACACAGTACTGTATATTTAATGTTTATATCATATTAACTAGCCACACTGTACTGTATATTTAGTGTTTATATCATATTAACTAGCCAGGTCTAATCTACACAGTACTGTATGTTTAGTGTTTATATCATATTAACTAGCCACACAGTACTATATATTTAGTGTTTATATCATATTAACTAGCCACACAGTGCTGTATGTATGTTTAATGTTTATATCATAATAACTAGCCACACAGTACTGTATGTTTAGTGTTTATATCATATTAACTAGCCACACAGTACTGTATGTTTAATGTTTATATCATATTAACTAGCCAGGTCTAATCTACACAGTACTGTATGTTTAGTGTTTATATCATATTAACTAGCCACAGAGTACTGTATATTTAGTGTTTATATCATATTAACTAGCCACACAGTGCTGTATGTATGTTTAATGTTTATATCATATTAACTAGCCACACAGTACTGTATATTTAATGTTTATATCATATTAACTAGCAACACAGTACTGTATGTTTAATGTTTATATCATATTAACTAGCCAGGTCTAATCTACACAGTACTGTATGTTTAGTGTTTATATCATATTAACTAGCCACACAGTACTATATATTTAGTGTTTATATCATATTAACTAGCCACACAGTACTGTATATTTAGTGTTTATATCATATTAACTAGCCACACAGTACTGTATATTTAGTGTTTATATCATATTAACTAGCCAGGTCTAATCTACACAGTACTGTATGTTTAATGTTTATATCATATTAACTAGCCAGGTCTAATCTACACAGTACTGTATGTTTAGTGTTTATATAATATTAACTAGCCAAACCGTACTATATATTTAGTGTTTATATCATATTAACTAGCCACACAGTACTGTATATTTAGTGTTTATATCATATTAACTAGCCAGGTCTAATCTACACAGTACTGTATGTTTAGTGTTTATATCATATTAACTAGCCACACAGTACAGTACTATATATTTAGTGTTTATATCATATTGACTAGCCACACAGTACTGTATGTTTAATGTTTATATCATATTAACTAGCCACACAGTACTGTATGTTTTATGTTTATATCATATTAACTAGCCAGGTCTAATCTACACAGTACTGTATGTTTAGTGTTTATATCATATTAACTAGCCACACAGTACTGTATGTTTAGTGTTTATATCATATTAACTTACCACACAGTACTGTATGTTTAGTGTTTATATCATATTAACTAGCCACACAGTACTGTATGTTTAGTGTTTATATCATATTAACTAGCCACACAGTACTGTATGTTTAGTGTTTATATCATATTAACTTACCACACAGTACTGTATGTTTAGTGTTTATATCATATTAACTAGCCACACAGTACTGTATGTTTAGTGTTTATATCATATTAACTAGCCACACAGTACTGTATGTTTAGTGTTTATATCATATTAACTTACCACACAGTACTGTATGTTTAGTGTTTATATCATATTAACTAGCCACACAGTACTGTATGTTTAATGTTTATATCATATTAACTAGCCAGGTCTAGTCTACACAGTACTGTATGTTTAGTGTTTATATCATATTAACTAGCCACACAGTACTGTATGTTTGGTGTTTATATCATATTAACTTACCACACAGTACTGTATGTTTAGTGTTTATATCATATTAACTAGCCACACATTACTGTATGTTTAGTGTTTATATCATATTAACTAGCCAGGTCTAATCTACACAGTACTGTATGTTTAGTGTTTATATCATATTAACTAGCCACACATTACTGTATATTTAGTGTTTATATCATATTAACTAGCCACACAGTACTGTATGTATAGTGTTTATATCATATTAACTAGCCACACAGTACTGTATGTTTAGTGTTTATATCATATTAACTAGCCAGGTCTAATCTACACAGTAATGTATGTTTAATGTTTATATCATATTAACTAGCCACACAGTACTGTATATTTAGTGTTTATATCATATTAACTAGCCACAAAGTACTGTATGTTTAGTGTTTATATCATATTAACTAGCCACACAGTACTGTATGTTTAGTGTTTATATCATATTAACTAGCCAGGTCTAATCTACACAGTAATGTATGTTTAATGTTTATATCATATTAGCTAGCCACACAGTACTGTATGTTTAGTGTTTATATCATATTAACTAGCCAGGTCTAATCTACACAGTAATGTATGTTTAATATTTATATCATATTAACTAGCCACACAGTACTGTATATTTAATGTTTATATCATATTAACTAGCAACACTGTACTGTATGTTTAGTGTTTATAACATATTAACTAGCCAGGTCTAATCTACACAGTACTGTATATTTAATGTTTATATCATATTAACTAGCCACACAGTACTGTATGTTTAGTGTTTATATCATATTAACTAGCCACACAGTACTGTATGTTTAGTGTTTATATCATATTAACTAGCCAGGTCTAATCTACACAGTAATGTATGTTTAATGTTTATATCATATTAACTAGCCACACAGTACTTTATGTATTTTTCGTGTTTATATCATATTAACTAGCCAGGTCTAATCTACACAGTACTGTATGTTTAATGTTTATATCATATTAACTAGCCACACAGTACTGTATGTTTAATGTTTATATCATATTAACTAGCCACACAGTACTGTATGTTTAATGTTTATATCATATTAACTAGCCAGTTCTAATCTACACAGTACTGTATGTTTAATGTTTATATCATATTAACTAGCCACACATTACTGTATATTTAGTGTTTATATCATATTAACTAGCCACACAGAACTGTATGTTTAGTGTTTATATCATATTAACTAGCCACACAGTACTGTATGTTTAATGTTTATATCATATTAACTAGCCAGGTCTAATCTACACAGTACTGTATGTTTAATGTTTATATCATATTAACTAGCCACACAGTACTGTATATTTAGTGTTTATATCATATTAACTAGCCACACAGTACTGTATATTTAATGTTTATATCATATTAACTAGCAACACAGTATGTTTAGTGTTTATAACATATTAACTAGCCAGGTCTAATCTACACAGTACTGTATATTTAATGTTTATATCATATTAACTAGCCATACAGTACTGTATGTTTAGTGTTTATATCATATTAACTAGCCACACAGTACTGTATGTTTAGTGTTTATATCATATTAACTAGCCAGGTCTAATCTACACAGTAATGTATGTTTAATGTTTATATCATATTAACTAGCCACACAGTACTGTATGTTTAGTGTTTATATCATATTAATTAGCCACACAGTACTGTATGTTTAATGTTTATATCATATTAACTAGCCAGGTCTAGTCTACACAGTACTGTATGTTTAGTGTTTATATTATATTAACTAGCCACACAGTACTGTATATTTAGTGTTTATATCATATTAACTAGCCACACAGTACTGTATGTTTAGTGTTTATATCATATTAACTTACCACACAGTACTGTATGTTTAGTGTTTATATCATATTAACTAGCCACACAGTACTGTATGTTTAGTGTTTATATCATATTAACTAGCCAGGTCTAATCTACACAGTACTGTATGTTTAGTGTTTATATCATATTAACTAGCCACACAGTACTGTATATTTAGTGTTTATATCATATTAACTAGCCACACAGTACTGTATGTATAGTGTTTATATCATATTAACTAGCCACACAGTACTGTATGTTTAGTGTTTATATCATATTAACTAGCCAGGTCTAATCTACACAGTAATGTATGTTTAATGTTTATATCATATTAACTAGCCACACAGTACTGTATATTTAGTGTTTATATCATATTAACTAGCCACACAGTACTGTATGTTTAGTGTTTATATCATATTAACTAGCCACACAGTACTGTATGTTTAGTGTTTATATCATATTAACTAGCCAGGTCTAATCTACACAGTAATGTATGTTTAATGTTTATATCATATTAACTAGCCACACAGTACTGTATGTTTAGTGTTTATATCATATTAACTAGCCAGGTCTAATCTACACAGTAATGTATGTTTAATATTTATATCATATTAACTAGCCACACAGTACTGTATATTTAATGTTTATATCATATTAACTAGCAACACAGTACTGTATGTTTAGTGTTTATAACATATTAACTAGCCAGGTCTAATCTACACAGTACTGTATATTTAATGTTTATATCATATTAACTAGCCACACAGTACTGTATGTTTAGTGTTTATATCATATTAACTAGCCACACAGTACTGTATGTTTAGTGTTTATATCATATTAACTAGCCAGGTCTAATCTACACAGTAATGTATGTTTAATGTTTATATCATATTAACTAGCCACACAGTACTTTATGTATTTTTCGTGTTTATATCATATTAACTAGCCAGGTCTAATCTACACAGTACTGTATGTTTAATGTTTATATCATATTAACTAGCCACACAGTACTGTATGTTTAATGTTTATATCATATTAACTAGCCACACAGTACTGTATGTTTAATGTTTATATCATATTAACTAGCCAGTTCTAATCTACACAGTACTGTATGTTTAATGTTTATATCATATTAACTAGCCACACATAAATGTATATTTAGTGTTTATATCATATTAACTAGTCACACAGAACTGTATGTTTAGTGTTTATATCATATTAACTAGCCACACAGTACTGTATGTTTAATGTTTATATCATATTAACTAGCCAGGTCTAATCTACACAGTACTGTATGTTTAATGTTTATATCATATTAACTAGCCACACAGTACTGTATATTTAGTGTTTATATCATATTAACTAGCCACACAGTACTGTATATTTAATGTTTATATCATATTAACTAGCAACACAGTATGTTTAGTGTTTATAACATATTAACTAGCCAGGTCTAAGCTACACAGTACTGTATATTTAATGTTTATATCATATTAACTAGCCATACAGTACTGTATGTTTAGTGTTTATATCATATTATTAACTAGCCACACAGTACTGTATGTTTAGTGTTTATATCATATTAACTAGCCAGGTCTAATCTACACAGTAATGTATGTTTAATGTTTATATCATATTAACTAGCCACACAGTACTGTATGTTTAGTGTTTATATCATATTAATTAGCCACACAGTACTGTATGTTTAATGTTTATATCATATTAACTAGCCAGGTCTAGTCTACACAGTACTGTATGTTTAGTGTTTATATTATATTAACTAGCCACACAGTACTGTATATTTAGTGTTTATATCATATTAACTAGCCACACAGTACTGTATGTTTAGTGTTTATATCATATTAACTTACCACACAGTACTGTATGTTTAGTGTTTATATCATATTAACTAGCCAGGTCTAATCTACACAGTAATGTATGTTTAATGTTTATATCATATTAACTAGCCACACAGTACTGTATATTTAGTGTTTATATCATATTAACTAGCCACACAGTACTGTATGTTTAGTGTTTATATCATATTAACTAGCCACACAGTACTGTATGTTTAGTGTTTATATCATATTAACTAGCCAGGTCTAATCTACACAGTAATGTATGTTTAATGTTTATATCATATTAACTAGCCACACAGTACTGTATGTTTAGTGTTTATATCATATTAACTAGCCAGGTCTAATCTACACAGTAATGTATGTTTAATATTTATATCATATTAACTAGCCACACAGTACTGTATATTTAGTGTTTATATCATATTAACTAGCCAGGTCTAATCTACACAGTAATGTATGTTTAATATTTATATCATATTAACTAGCCACACAGTACTGTATATTTAATGTTTATATCATATTAACTAGCCACACAGTACTGTA